>JAXIVJ010006198.1:0-55000 GCA_036785665.1 Chirona hameri
TCCTAACTTCCTCAAGTATGAAGGAGTTACATCGGTTTACGGTGATTGTAACAAGTGCAAATTAGTTGATGCTATTGAAATATCATACAAATTGCATGGCAGAGGCGGTTTCAGGGGCTTGAAAAGGGGGGGGGGGTTCCAGGAAGTATTCAATGCTTGGCGGGAAGCCAATAGAGCGATGTAAGGGACATTTATAGCTATCAAGATGTAAAAGATAGCTTTTGCTTCCATTATTTGCATAATTTATTACATATAGAGTTTCAGGGGCGTGTTCAGGCACATGAAAAGGGGGTGGCTGACATGGTGATGACGATATGCCAGCGATAACAGCGCAATAGACGTTTAGCTTATAATGATATATGCACATATGAGGCCATAAAAGGGAATAAAGTTTTTTTTTGCAGAGGCACGCTCAGGAATGGAAAAAGGGGGTAATATTATTGCAAGGAAACTAAGAAGCATGGGCGTACAATGACATAACATACTGCAGTTTTCGGATGAAACACGCACCACAGGGTACTCTACGAACGATTATAAGATAATATGCGAGTCCAGGTAGGGTAAAAAGGGGGGGGGGGTAAGCAATGTTAATTGAAGTTGTAAGTGAAATAGTCACTGTTGACTAGTTAGTATCATAATAGCGGATAATATACTTATCAAAAGGTCTTGCGCCGCCCCAGTTTGGATCCTGGATACGCCTATGATGAAGTACAACATGCAAAAAGGAACTATCTACGATCAGTAGCATATTTATAGTGCTGGGTAGCAACTTGTCTGCGGTTAATACTTTTTCCCAATTTTACCCCCTTTTTCACTAACCTGGTACCGCCTATGGCAAAAAATATGATTTATAACTGTTTTTCCAATGTCTCAATCACATACCATTTCATTTATAAAAAACAGCATCAAAAAATGGTTTTATTACGCATTTACTTCACCCCCATATTGAGTGACCTGCACACGCCTATGATTTTTGAATTTTCAAACGTCACCGTCATATATCAATTTCCAATTCAATCTCTATCGATTCCTATTAGTTGTGTTCAAATCGGTCGATAAACATGAAAGCTATGTTGGATCAAAAATACCACTAAAATTTGTCGTTTTTCCCTCCTGTTGCCCCCCTATCCAAAATTTATATTTTTGTGTTATTTAGAAATGTAGATTGTGTTGAGGGGAACCAAACACCGTTTCATTTTTGAAAATCGGACGGGTAGATCTCGAGATCTCCGGGGGGGGGGGGGCGGAATCCGCGCCCCCCTGTTACAAATAGGGGTAGCCAGGAGCCTGTTACAAATAGGGTTAATAGGGAATTGGTCCGGTGGAATAAGGTCCGGTTCCTGGTTCGTGAGCCGGCACCAATGGCCCTCTCGATCCTCCTTACATAATTTCGCCAACGATTATCACCCTAACTATCAGTGAGTTTCGAGAGCAGTCCCATGCCCATGTTTTGTATACCCTGTGTAACGCTACGCCGAGGTCCATCTCCCACTGGAACTAACACATTCATACATCCTTTTACTCAGACTCTCCCCATGCATTCACTCAATCATCAATCTCTGTCATACTAACCAGTAAACCGTCAGCTTGGACTCCTGACCCCTCCCCTTTTTTCCTATGCCCCCCAGTGATGAGTAACACTACATCAGGGTAACAGCTGGATCATTGATCTGGTAAATGTATTCTCTGATTGCAATAACAGCTTCGTTACGTGTACTTTTCCACACTTTATGTAATCCAAATTTAAATATTAATAACCTCACACATGCTTTTCTGTCTGGGTCCATTCCTGCCAACCACTACTGCTGGGATCCACGACTTACTGCGGTTTCCGGTCGTCCGACGACGACCTATTATGCTGCCAGGGCAGATCCCTACTAAATTCCGGGTCACATGGTCGGAGCTATCGGACTAATTGCGACGGTAATTGTAAGAGTAGTAGTATAACAGCACTCATCACCGACGACTTGTCGCCGTCACCCGAACGCGAACGTGATGGACTTAACATTTACCCGTCGCCCGCGGCATTCTGTTCCCCCGCTGGACTGTCACGGGCACTACAATTCTCCGAGATCGCGGCTCCTTGTAGAGATAGGTTCTGCAGATAACACTAGACTCCAGGACTCCGCGATGGAATTAACCTAGCTTTTTATCCGAACCGGATGGCTATTGTTTTGAGGTGCGGCACCGCCGGCTCAAATTCCGTACCAACTCCGGTGGACCTAATTTTCGATCATAGCCCTATACCGGGCTTCCGGCGACATTACTGCGCCCTGCGGTGCTCCCGCCGCCAATCCACGCCACGTCGCCACCTCAGCACCCTGAATCCTCTAGGGCATTTACACGAGGCAGACGGCCATTTTGGCCCAGCGGTATAACCCCTCGCCTATTCACGTCGTCGTCGTCGTCGTCCGGGCCAATTCGGCCCCTCTTTTGAAATTGCCGTCGCAGACCTACACAAATAGCCAATTACGTGGCCGAAGCTCATTACGGACTCATTGACTCATTGATTTGCTCATTGAAGACTCATTGCGGCGTGGGCCCGAATTTCCGGCTTATAGCGGTCACTCGACTCGAACGTATGGCATAAAGTTTTACCCTGCGCCAGCGGCATTCTGTTCCCCCGCTGGGTAAGCACGGGTCCTAAAATCCTCGGAAGCCGTGGTTCCACTTAGAGCTAGGTTCTGCGGTAGACTAGACTCGGGAACTGCACGGTGGGCCTAGCCTATAATTGTATCCGGACCGGATGGCTAACGTTTTGAGGTGCGGCACCGCCGTCTCAAATTCCGTACCAGCTCCGGTGGACCTAATTCACAGCCCCTCACCGGGCTTCCGGCGACATCACTGCGCCCCGTGGTACTCCAGTCGTCGATCCACGCCACGTCGCCACCTCAGCACCCTGCATTCTCTAGGGCATTTACACGAGGCGGACGGCCATTTAGGCCCTCCTGGTTTCCCAGAACCTGGCGTTACCGGGCTCTTCCGAGCACCCGCCAGTATTTCGCGACTTACTGCGCGCGATCCAGCTCACTTCTTGGCATCGCGGAATGGACCCTCTGGCAAAACCAATCTCCTCATCATCCAACTCCCATTATCCTGGAAACACAACTTTCTCCTTCCGAACTAACTACTCTCACCGAAACCGGTCCATACATCTGAAAACTTTATCTCTCTTCAAAATTATCTCCTCTTACTTGAATTCCCATTCACATCCACCCCCTTTTTCCCCATCACCCGTCAGTGCAGCAAACCGTGTCGGCAGGCATTTTGCGCACAGGGGCACGGCTCCATATTGTCTTTGCCTCCTTACAATCTTGTCCATTATTGCCCACTGTCAGTTTCCACCATGCTGCTATCGTCATACCTCCCTCGTGCGTTGTATCCTATTTGCCCAGGCTCCACGTGCATGGTTGTCTCTGGGCGTGCGCCTGCACGTTTGTATGTGGTACGTACGTCTGTATGCATGATTCCATATATGTGTATGTATGTGTGTATGTGTATGTGCGTGCGTGCGTGCGTGCGTGCGTGCGTGCGTGCGTGCGTGCATGCGTGCGTGCGTGCGTGCGTGCGTGCGTGCGTGCGTGCGTGCGTGCGTGCGTGCGTGCGTGCGTGCGTGCGTGCGTGCGTGCGTGCGTGCGTGCGTGCGTGCGTGCGTGCGTGCGTGCGTGCGTGCGTGCGTGCGTGCGTGCGTGCGTGCGTGCGTGCGTGCGTGCGTGCGTGCGTGCGTGCGTGCGTGCGTGCGTGCGTGCGTGCGTGCGTGCGTGCGTGCGTGCGTGCGTGCGTGCGTGCGTGCGTGCGTGCGTGCGTGCGTGCGTGCGTGCGTGCGTGCGTGCGTGCGTGCGTGCGTGCGTGCGTGCGTGCGTGCGTGCGTGCGTGCGTGCGTGCGTGCGTGCGTGCGTGCGTGCGTGCGTGCGTGCGTGCGTGCGTGCGTGCGTGCGTGCGTGCGTGCGTGCGTGCGTGCGTGCGTGCGTGCGTGCGTGCGTGCGTGCGTGCGTGCGTGCGTGCGTGCGTGCGTGCGTGCGTGCGTGCGTGCGTGCGTGCGTGCGTGCGTGCGTGCGTGCGTGCGTGCGTGCGTGCGTGCGTGCGTGCGTGCGTGCGTGCGTGCGTGCGTGTGCGTGCGTGCGTGCGTGCGTGCGTGCGTGCGTGTGTGTGTGTGTGTGTGTGTGTGTGTGTGTGTGTGTGTGTGTGTGTGTGTGTGTGTGTGTGTGTGTGTGTGTGTGTGTGTGTGTGTGTGTGTGTGTGTGTGTGTGTGTGTGTGTGTGTGTGTGTGTGTGTGTGTGTGTGTGTGTGTGTGTGTGTGTGTGTGTGTGTGTGTGTGTGTGTGTGTGTGTGTGTGTGTGTGTGTGTGTGTGTGTGTGTGTGTGTGTGTGTGTGTGTGTGTGTGTGTGTGTGTGTGTGTGTGTGTGTGTGTGTGTGTGTGTGTGTGTGTGTGTGTGTGTGTGTGTGTGCATGTGTGTGTGTAGTATTTATGTATGTATTTTATAACTATAAGTGTGAGGAAGCGCCGCCGGCGTGATACAATTTGCAGTGTCTATTGTGTAGTGTATGTAGTTTATACTGCCTAGTGTATATTGTGTAGTGTGTATTGTGTAGTGTGCATTGTGTAGTGTATTGTGTGACTATAGTGTAACACGGGTCGTGTTTCTGTACTTGGTAGTCGGTGCTTGGTACTCAGTACTCGGTACTCGGTACTCGGTACTCGGTACTCGGTACTCGGTACTCGGTACTCGGTACTCGGTACTTGGTACTCGGTACTGACACCCGGTACTTGGTACTCAGTACTTGCGGTATGTACACAAACTCTCCCACCTGACCGAAATCCACGGGTTTTTCCCCTCGTCACTGAAGGCTACCGTCGGTCTGGCCTCTCGTTACGAGCCCATAATTCCCTCCATTGAATGGGCAGCGTCAGACCAGCCAGGCCGAACCCTCGTTAATGACGTCACGTGTTTGGGGATGGGGCGCGTGGGGTCAGTTTCCGAGCGGAAGGTAGCGGTGATCGGTGACCCTGACCGTGTGAACACTTGTGCGAATTTTCATGACAGCGATTTTATTCTGGCGTTAATTTTGAGCAGCAGGATGAACAGGGACGTATGTTACATGACCCTGATTCTTATCAGACCGCCATATTTGGGCAAACAACCATCCTATAATTTCGCACTTGTTAAGAAGTGGCATTTCAATGCAATAATTGTAAAAGACTTCTTCAATTCCCCTTTCCTTGAGGAATGTCTACTTTACTCAGTTTAGCTTGTAACTCAATACATGTTTGACATTACAACATATCAGATAACTGCTAGATTTTGGGCAATAAAAACAACGTTCGTGAACAAAACGACAATATTAAATCTGCACTTCTCGGCGGCTTAGGGCTGTGTGGAAGCAATATTAGCGCATAGTCGACAATTCGTCAATAAGACTTGTTTTCCCCTCGAAGTCCTCACGACACAATCCATAAATCATCTGTTTGTATAAGCCGAAACCTTGAAATGATGACCCTGTCATCAACCGAACCTGACATCAAAGGCTGCGTAAAAAAGGCTTACAGATTAAATCTCAATTTAAGCACAGTGAAGTTAATGTACCTTAAACATTTGGCCGGATTTGGAAATTTCACCAATCAGACTAAATTATCAACCGAACCGGATATTCGAATGACAAGGTTAAGAAATTATCGGTTACCCTGTCTGCTGGAAATCGGGTTAGCCATTTCTGAAAATTTTAAGTACAGGTATTTCACATAAATTATCACGTCACTCGGGATTTTCCAGAAACAGTTGGCCTTCAATATATCAGTAAACATTGCTCACCAAAACAAACATTAAACCTCGGAATCTTGAAATTGAGTATTTAATTACATCGAGCCGCGAAAATTGCATTAGCATTGTAAGCCTTGTAAGCATTGAAATCACATCATGGTTTGTCCCTACATAGATATTATTATGTGAATATTATTAATTATATTACGTTAATTCCCCTCAATCTGGCGCTCCATCAGTCGCTCATCGATATTCCTTCCTCAGTCATCCTTCAGTCCCAATCCCGAATTAGAGCACTAGGTAATTCACACAAGGCTATATTTACAGAAAATGGTGCACCGATAGTTTAAGTTAATTGTCTCGTAAACACAACATGATTCGTCTTATAGGCAGCAGCTCGAATAGAGTCAGCGAAATTCAGTCAGTCACATCAGTCATATCAGTTCGAACAGTCAAGTCAGTCAAATAAATCCTATCGGCAACCACCACCAGAGGTCTATTTTTTTCGTTAACTTGGTAGCGAGCGTTGGCGAAAGATTTTTGTAAGTAAGGCGACAAATATTGGGCTTGGGGAAGTTTATGCCGTTGTCGGAGGATCAGAACCCGGTCGAACCGAGCAAGAGAATGGACCTTGTTCGTTACACTTGGTTGTGCGTCCCATTCTTTGTGAGCAAAAACAAAACGAGAAAGTTTTCAGAATACAAAAATGATGACTGGGCGAAATTTTAAATTTTTGTTTACTTTTTTGCATTTACATTTTGTACATTTTACACGTGAAGAAAATGGTCCCAAGCACAAGAAAATAATGCTCACGCAACACAAAATATGCTTCATGGATTTCACACACAATACGTATGGCATATGGTTAGGTCAACTTCATAAGGTATGCTTGCAAGCAAAAATATCAACAAGTGGTTTTCTGGATCGTACAGACCTAATGGCATAATCATTAATAGCAGCCGCGTTTCTTTGGGGCGATCGTTTTTTCGCTGCCGGTATGCGTATTTCGGTTTCCCGCATTCTAATTTTCACCGGGTAGCGTAAAACTGAACATAAGTCAGTCAAAAATCTAGATATTGCTTTGAAATTTGGTTTGGGCATCGTCCATACTTGGTTCTCCAATATATATTCCGGTTTTTGAACATATTTAAGAATACAAATGTTTTTTGTGTTAAAAATTTCCACAATTTTTCTTAATCTCAAATATATTAAAAGACCGGAAGATATATTGGAGAACCAAGTATGGACGATAACTAAACCGAATTTCAAAGCAATATCTTTATTTTTGACTGACTTATGTCGTGTTTTACGCTAGCCGGTGGCAATTAGAATGAGGGAAACCTCGCGACGGACCAGCCCGGTAGCGGGCCGGTAGCGGGCCGGTAGCGGGCCCATTGACTTACGTTATTAGCTAGTGGTAGCAAGCTTGTAGCGAAGGTGAGTGTCGCAGTGAATGTCGCATGAAAGCTTTTTCGAAAATAACTCGCGTATTGATCAACCGATTGCAATGCAACTTTCAGTACTCTACTTTTGAACAATTTGACACATACTCTCAATTTTTGTTAAGTTCTATCCCCCATGACCCGTGACCTATGACCTGTTTCTCAAGGTCATGCCAGGCGCGACTGGCGTCCCGCGACTGGTGCTTGTAACTTGTGCAGTTTCCGAGTGTTAGCTGCTCAGGAGCATATGCACAGTTGTCAACAGGTGACATTTATGGTTTCCACTGAGATTGTGACATCAGTTGACCTTTTCAGAGGTCATGCATTTTCACAGCTCAGCCGAGGCCACTGACCTCCGATAACCTGAAATGACCTTTTTGAAATCTGGTAGTTTCTAGGACATTGTGTGACACTGATTTCAAATTTAGCATCCATTGTACTTCGCTCGCCTTCGCTCGTGAAACGCCCATGCAGGCGTCTAACTGAAAATATTTTGTTTGATATGTGGTGACAATCCTTACCGGGGAGTTTTCATCGTGCGACAGAAATTGCCTAGATTCGTCGTGAGCGACAAATCTCGCCATTTTTAGACCTCTGACCACAACCAGCATTGGCACAAGCTCGATAATCGCTTGCATTTAAAGCACGAGAGTTATAAGAGACGCAAACATAAACGTCCATACCATATCATAATTTTGATTTACGTTAGAAGTTTGAACTAGTCAGGCAAACAATATATGATAATTTTCAACCATACACATACTCGCGTAGGCATAATTTAGAATATCGTGACTATATGACCAAACAAATGACCAAATGGCAGGGGAGTTAAAAGAGAAAAAAGAAAACGACCGAAAGACTGCAAATTAAATTTGATGGTATTGAGATGCACAAACAAATTAACGGAGCATGGAATATAAGGAGGATATAAGGCAAGGCTATATAACAAGGTAGATCATTCCGACAAAAAACAGGGTCTCAAGTCTCTGATTGGTCGATGGTCGTGACGTTAACGGTAAACGACTTTTCCTAGCCGGCATGATAAGCGTGCAAAATCCCATTAGGATCCCCCCTCTAACTCAAAAACTAAAAAGGCTAGCAAAACACAGAAGACAGTATTCGAAAGCTCTTTAAAAGGACATTCGAAGTTATTTCGGGTATTATTTGACTCAGATCAATATTGAGGTTACCAGAGGGCATCAAAGATCACATTTCCCAAGTGAAGGACTTTGCTCTAGAAACCCCCAAATGTCTCGGGAACTATGCAATCTAGTAAGAAGCAGAAAAAACAATCGAAAGCTCATGAAAATTAAAATCGACACAACTGTATTCAAATTTAAGCTCAGGTCAATGGTTAAGGCCCCAGAGGTCACGAAAGGTCACAAAGACATTTGTTCCCAAACGTTTGGTATAAATAACCTTCTATTGGATAGACATATAGCAGTAATTTTAACATCATCGTGTTTGTCTCGTAAAGGCACTTCGAAACAAAATATTAATGGTGACTTGGTTAGGTCAACTTCAAAGTTTGACCTCAGGTCAGGGTCATTTAGTAACCCAGGTAGGTTATATTGCATATGGGGCGACGCGACTCGACGTGACAACCATAGTGGTATAATTTGCACGTCTCTATTTTTATTCTATCAATAGTTATTAGCAAAAAGTCCTGGTGACTTGAGATGACCTCAGCCGACCTTTCAGAACTCACTGAGCAACAATTACATCTGGGTCATCCAAAATGAGCTAAAATAGCACGATTCTGAAAGAATTGGCCTAATCCAATGCATATTCTCTGAAAAGGAAGCATTTGTATATGTTCCCATTGACTTATAATTGGGAGGTCACGACATTGACCTGACCTTAGGGCTTAGGTCACCGATACAAAACAAAATCCGAGATAAACGAATTGTAGGTACTTATGACCTTATGAAATCTTGCAAGTTTCAAATTTCTCGGACAAACACTGGCTTTGGCACGACCACAAACATTTTTGAGATAAGGTCACTTGACACGTGACCTGGTGACCTGACGTGAAACGATCTGAGATTAAAACTTTTACACAATGTGGGTAATTGATCCACACATGGCCGTGCCAAATTTGGTGGCGCTGCGCGCCGCTGTTTTCTCGCTATTCTCGAAAAAATTTCAGAAGTGGTCAAAGTGACGCCCCCACCAGATCTCCTCGGATTAGGCCACTATATTTTGCTGGGCCTCTAAATGGTCGCAAAAAAACGTCGGACAGGTCCATGTTGAAGTCTCAGGCCTTCCGAGGGCCCCCTCAGGGCTACCGAGGTCCCTCGTCAGGCTGACTGAGGCCCTTCCCCTCAGCCTGGCTGGGGGCACCTCGGGGACCTGTCAACTTCTTGAAGGCCCCTCTTACAAATTTATTGGGGGGGGGGGCAAAATCTTATGTTTGACCCCCCCCCCCCCCAACTTCTTGAGTGTGGGGGGGGGGGGGGAACTGTCCCCCTCTTCTGCCACCACTGTGTGAAGGTGATTGGACGCTGGTGGAACGGCAATCGAACGGAGCCATTTTGACCACCCCTGAGGTTTTTCGAGAATAGCGCAAAAACGGCGGCGCGTAGCGTCGCAAAATTTGGCACGGCTATTTGGGCATCAATTAACCACATTGTGTGAAAGTTATAACTTCAGGTCGTCTCAAGTCAGGTCACGTCAAGGTCAAGTGACCTTTACCTCCAAAAATGTTTGTGATCGTGCCAAAGCCACAGTGTTTGTCCGATAAATTTGAAACTTCCAGGGTTTCATAAGGTCATGAGTACCTACAATTCGTTGCTCTCGGATTTGTGTTTGTATTGGTGACCTATATAAGGTCAGGTCAATTCATTGCGTGACCTCCCCATTGTATGTCAATGGGAAAATATACAGATGCTTCCTTTTCAGAGAATATGCTTTGGATCAGGCACATTCTTTCAGAATCATGCTATTTTAGGTCATTATTGATGACCCAGGTGCAATTGTTGCTCAGTGACCTCTGCAAGGTCGGCTGAGGTCATCTCAGGTCACCAGAACCTGCTTGCTAATAACTCTTGATAGAACAAAGATAGAGACGTGCAAATAATACCACTGTGTTTGTAGCGTCGAGTCGCGTCGCCGCATATGCTCATGACCTACCTGCGTCACCAAATGATCTTGACCTGAGGTCAAATTTTGAAGTTGACCTAACCAGGTCACCATTAATATTTTGTTTCGAAGTGCCTTTACGAGACAAACACGATGGTGTTAAAATTACTACTATATATCTAACCAATAACAAGTTATGTATACAAAACGTTTGGGAACAAATGTCCTCGTGACCTTTCGTGACCTCTGGGGCCTAAACTATTGACCTGAGCTTAAATTTGGGTACAGGTATGTCGATTTTAATTTGCATGACCTTTCGATTGTTTTTCTTTTCTTTTCTTACTAGGTTTCATAGTTCCCGACATATTTGGGGGTTTCTAGAGTAAAGTCCTTCACTTGGAAAATGTGACCTTTGATGACCTCTGGTGACCTCAATATTGACTTGAGTCAAATAATACCAAGTAACTTCGAATGGCCTTGTAGAGAGCTTTCGAGTACTCTTTTCTGCGTCTTGCTAGCCTTTTTAGTTGTTGAGTTAGAGGGGGTTCCCAATAGGGATTTTGCACGCTGATCATGCCGGCTAGCAAAAGTCATGTACCGTTGACGCCACGGCCAATCAGAGGCTGGTATTGGATGGGACCCTCCCGCGTAATGCTGAAGGTGCCGGAGTGAGCCCCCTGGTATAAGGATTGTGCAGACTTCCCGACCTTACTTGATGTGATATGCGGCTCCTTTCTCCAGTATGAAATTTACAAAACTAAAACAACAGCAAATATTTAAGGCCATCACCGACCTAACTTCCTTGAGTCTGCCTCTCCAACCTGACTTGTCATGGTACTTGACGCGGCTTCTTGTCACCCGTACGAATTTAGCAAAGCAAACAAACAACAAATCTTCCTGGTCCCAGTCCTTCGGCTTGTCACCAACTTCACCTCTGAGACTCAGAGCCGTGACTCCTCGCCTCTCGGCGAGGAGCCACAGCCAGCCTCCTCCGTCACTCCTCACTGCTGTCTCTCCTCTCCCCTCCTCCTTCCTACAGCTTGACCCGGCTGCAGCGACCGGTGGACGCCTGCGGCGGCCGGAAGCCGACTCCGCCGCCCCGGGCCATTGCTTGCTGTCTCCTTATTGGTCCGGCTGACCCTCCCTCGTAGCTGCAGCTCCCGGAGGGCGGCTGCAGCCGCCGGAACTGGCTGCAGCGGCCCCGATGGGCGCCTGTGGCGGCCTCTGACCGGCGCCCGCTGACGGGATTTAGATCAAAATCCTGCGTAGAGGCTTCTGCCGAGCGCCGTGCGTGACGCGGCCCGCTGGCCGGCGCTCACGCGTAATGGTGTTGTGCGGCTGGGATAACGGCGTCGTTTCATGGGCCGGGTGTGCCCCTAACAACGACACCCTGCCGGTGTCCAGCTTTTGACTAGGGTGTGTGTCTTCTGCGTGGGTGGCCTCAGCCGGCGTCTGCACTGTCGGAAGCTTCTGGTGTCCACACGGCCGCTGTTCTTTCCATGTTGAATTTGGAAAACATATAGCTTTTGCAAAGTTTCTCTTCTTTTACTTATATTTGTACCCCGCTTTGTTTCTTTTGGGCGTCATTTTAAAATGTAGCTCGTTACACTTGAGCCAAAGCTGAGTCGACTCATCCTCTTACGAGTCAAAGTCACATCTGATGCAAACAACAAATTGGGAGAAACTAAATAATAAAGGGGTCCAAACAATGGTCTAGAGTGTGAGTTCAGGTGCTTTTCAAACCCACATAAATCAATTTTCTGTCTAAAAATAACTTAAAGAGTACTTAACTACATCACAAACTCTGCTGACTGCTCCTTATCTTAAGTGAAGCAATACAATATTGAATATGTACATATAAATGACAACTGCAGTATTTATAACCAAATAATATCATATCAAGATAACATTCTGGAATGTTTATACGAACCATGAACCATACGCGCCATTTATGTCTGAAATATAAAAGTTTGCATCACAAATTCACTTGATGTTGATAGGTACTTGAATAATGTTAATTCAACAACATATCACAATTCACCTCGTTTGCTAACGCCAAAATATTCGTTTTCGGAATTCTTACAGTTGTCGCTTGTCAGTTCACCCGTGACTCAGTTACACTTAAAAACATAGGCGTTTATGGTTCGAGCGCGATTACTTTGTTAAGCTCCACAACAATGACTTGGCAAGTTTCAATCATACGAATTTCCTACCGTGCTGATATATCCTCAACTCAAATGTGTTGAGGAATTAAGTGACGACTGTGATTGGTTAGTATATTGGTCCACATGGTAGCACTAGCTACTAGCAGTTCACAAGTTACTCTGGGAGTGTCACATATGCAATTTCTCCAAATGATTCATTAAAGCAGTTAACTTGAAAATTCCATCCAAACTTTTAATAATTTTGTGTGCGGAGTTTCAGGGCGGGTTTTAAAACAAGTACGGCGCCCCGCCAGGAACGGATGTTTACTTTGTTTAGTGAGAGCGTGATAGGGTTTAGTGAGCGGCATTAACCTAACCCTACAGCGTAAATAAGTTTTGTGACGTCATAGCCGGGCCGCCGTGAACGCCGCTCGTCTATACTTGTCGTATCAAGGTCGGTCGTCGTCAGCTGGCGTGTCAGACCGTTGTCATCCCAATGCCTATATAAGCTGTTCAATAAATGCCCCCGGTGACGTCACCGGGCATTACTTTTTGGATCCCTGTGTTTCCTTATCATTAATATCAGACTTGGTACTGTCTAACATACATTATTGATGATGTATTTTAAATGTATGTCACTTGCGAAGTAGTGTTCGTATATTTAGCTTGCTATGCCGGATAATAAGTATTCCCTCGGTGACGTCATGTCAGATACTGCGCAGCAGAGACGATTCTACCTTATATTTATGGCCTTGCTGTGTGTAAACAAAGTTTGGCGGCGGGCGAGGCGACGGAAACGGCGAGATATTAATTATTGAAGTTAGCATTAGTTATAGTGCAAAATTTCTTGGGGAAGACATACATAGTTACTAAATGTGATATTATCTATCGATTGGTAGGCATATTATAGGCATTAACTAATAACTAATGGTGTGCAGATGGCCAGTACCCCGAAACATTTCATTGCTTGGTTACAACATTTTGGAATATGCAGTGGATTTTATTGAAGTTGAACGCTACAAAATATTACATTTTGTGGTGGGGGTTGGCAGTGGGGGAGTTACATGCCCTTACCTTACCTTACCTTACCTTACCTTACCTTACCTTACCTTACCTTACCTTACCTTACCTTACCTTACCTTACCTTACCTTACCTTACCTTACCTTACCTTACCTTACCTTACGGTTATCGGGATTTTTAGTCCTCACGGCCTGTAGTACCCGCTCTCATCGAGCTCATGATTCCTGGCATGTATCAGTCAGTTAATGTCTCACCACACATGTCTGTGTGGCATACCCTTGTGTAACGCTGGTGGATGGTGTGGTATAATTGTATTTTACTAATGCGAAAGACATTAATATCGTATCATAGTTTATTGACTGCTTTGTTATAAATGCAGTGTTCCTACTGCAGTCTGCAGTTTAGTGTCTATCTGACTGAGCAAAGTTGTGTAAGTAACAAAAGGCCAGGAATGACTACCTACTGTAACTCTTAGCCGTAAGTACCTATTCATGAATGCAGCCAGACTGGTTATTGATTCAGCTTCTTTTTTGGAACGATTCAATCATGATTCATTTTGGAATCTCAATGATTCAATCACCGTTCGATTCATGGATACAATTTTGAGAATTGATTCTTTCCGATTCAAAGAATCAAAACAAATATTTTAATTGATTCACGTTTGATTGAACTTTTAAATATATGTGGTGAATTTATGTCAAACCAATACCAATGGCAACATACATATATATGATCATTAACACGCGCCCTGGAGGGGGGGGGGTGTGAAATCCGCCCACCCCTCCGGTTTTTCGAGGATAGCGCAAAAACTTTTTTATACCTGTTTAGAAATGAACTTCCCGCATTATATAAAATTATTGGCTCAGGTCATCTCAGGTCAGGTCACCAGACCAGGTCACGTGATGACCTCAACTCCAAAACGTTTGCAGTAGTACCACAGCCACAGTTTTACGCCGATCGGTTTCAATCTGGCAGGACTTCATAAGGTCATAGATACCAACAATTTGTTTATCTCGGATTTCTAATATCGGTGACCTAAGGTCAGGTCAATTTTGCGACCGCCAACACGGTTTTATCAATAACTATCGACATAATGAAGATAGAGAAGAGAAGACGGTACCAATATGTTTGTCTCGTCGAGACACGTCTCCCAATATGTAACATGACCAACTTGGGTCACCACTTGACCTTGACCTGAGGTCAAATTTCTCAGTTGACCTAACCCGGTCACCATGAATATTATTCGAAGAGCCTTGCCAAGACACACGCGATGGCGTAAACATTATTGCTTTATCTTTATTAGGTAAAAGGTTATTTTGGGAAAACAGTTTTGAAAACAAAATCACCTTTTTGACATTCGGTGACCTCTGGAGCCTAAACTATTGACCTGAGCTAAAATCTGAGGACACCCATGTCGATTGCATTTTTCAATGACTTGCGATTGCTTTTTTCCGTTTGCTGCTAACTATCATAGTTCCCGAGATATTTGGGAGTGTTCGAACCAAAGTCTTGAAAACTTGAAAATCTGACACTTGATGACCTCTGGTGACCTCAATATTGACCTGAAAAAAAAAATAACGAAATACTTTCGAAAGAGCTTGTCTCAAGCTATCTAACGTCGTTTCCCGCTTGTCGCTACGTTGCGTGGTTTTCGAGATCATAGGGGGGGGGGGGCGAAATCCGCCCCCCCCCCTCCAGGGCGTGTAATTATCAGAGGCCCTCCAGGGCGCGTGTTAAAGCATTGTTACAGCAATACTATTTCAGTATAAATGAATGTAGCCACTGGCACTGCATATATTTGCACAATTTACCAGTGTACTTTCATCGTTAAGAATCGTTAAATCTTTTCATTCAATCAGCCATGATTTGATGCGGGTTATGATTAAATCACGATTCATGAATCAAAAGATCTGGTGGTGAATCAATTATTTGTTAATTCAAGGAATTTTGATTGAACGATTCCAATCGATTCAATCCGTGTCAAATCAATAACCGGTCTGAATACAGCACACCGGTTAGTGTTTTACAACCTGCTATCCTGCTATCAGTATTGACTATTGAGCTTGTTGATTGGTTCGGCAACTCAATTTAATTAACACCTATTTTACATTTCCGCCCAGCTCAAGAACCAACTTCAAATAATTTTTTTTCTCACTTATTTCATATTTGTATCCTATCATATAGGACCATTAAAATCCATAGCAATTAACAATAGTGGTAAAGTAAAGATATGTACCTGTGCTGGTGCAAAATAATAATAATAATTATTATTATTATTGCTATTAGAAACATATATATATATATTTGAATATATATTTAAATGCAGCTGGATGCAGTATATATACATGCATGCTTGTGCCTTGATCCAGTGCAAATCCAAATAAAAGTGTTTACATATATGATATAATATTCCAATTAGTTTTTGCGAGTCAAATACATTTGAATCAAAGTCGTTAAGTCAGTTGAACATGAGTCAAAAAATGAGTGGACTCAAGAAACTTTCACATGAGTCGTAGTTGAGTCAGGGGTAAAAGCAAATAGGTCAAAGTTGGGTCAACTACAAACAAAAAATCCCTCCGCTCGAGTCAAAGTTGAGTCGGGGGTAAAAGCAAATAAGTCAAAGCTGAGTCGACTAAAAAAAAAATGCACCGCTGGAGTCAGAGTTAATTCAGAGTCCCTTCAAAAATGAGTCAGTCTAAAAAAAAATCCGAGTCGAGAACAACCCTGGGTGGGAGATAGGGGTTTGCTTTGCATTCGATAGCAAAATATGATTTCACAAAGGGTTCACCAATTTGTTATTTGATTTCAGCCATAGCAATATTTTCTGCAAACTTATTGCCTCGCCTCCGGCTTACTTCACTCCATTTCGTGCGTACTTGTTTACGCTCTCTGCTTCAAACGGCTGATCAAAGGAAAACGTTATGCAAAAATAGGATTGATCTTAGCATCCTCTTCTATTCATACAGTCAAATTCTGAGTGGAGGAGAACAGCACGTATGCTACAGTGCACACCAGTGACACCTACGCGGTGAAAGGCTTCGCGCTTCCCGACGTGTGTGCCACACAGCCACCAGCGCCTCTGCCACTTCATATACCAAGGACACTCACTTACACCGCCACCAGCGCCTCTGCCACTTCATATACCAAGGACACTCACTTACACCGCCACCAGCGCCTCTGCCACTTCATATACCAAGGACACTCACTTACACCGCCACCAGCGCCTCTGCCACTTCATATACCAAGGACACTCACTTACACAGCCACCAGCGCCTCTGCCACTTCATATACCAAGGACACTCACTTCACCAGCGCCTCTGCCACTTCATATACCAAGCACACTCACTTCACCAGCGCCTCTGCCACTTCATATACCAAGCACACTCACTTACACCGCCACACGTAAGCCTTGGAAATCACAGCGTCTTTTGTATAACGACCCGAATGGCGTCTGTGCTGCTATGCAATCCGTATTGCTGGCAATAAGAATGTGACCTGCATTTGACATGCCAGACGCGCACTTGTAGCTCCCGCTGCGTTGCCGACCTCAGTCTGACCCATTGCTGATCTATTGTTGAAGGTTCTGGAAGTGCAGTCGCAGAGTTGAATGCCGGCTGGATATGGATTTAGGGCAAACAAATTCTTGATTTACTGGCATCTTTTACATTTCAGCATTCTTTTCAATATAAACAGATTGTCTGTAAATACAACAACTCACACCTGCCTGATAGATTGTCGGCATTATTTTTATGGCACCATCCAATATAGCGCAAAGTATAATTTTCCGGTTGTTAAAAAATACACTGCGGTTCATAGAGCGATTGGCGCTTACATTCTTAAATCTTAGCCCTTGGTTTATCAGAAAACGATCTGCCACAACTACAAGTACCAATGTTGTGGAATAAATAATTATTTTTGCCACTCAAGTAGCTTCCAACATATACAAAAGTAATGATTATATGAAATTACAAACACCAGAATATCTGATAAAAACATCTTGACCTGTTGCAAATCGTAGCTATTTTAAACGACAGATTCATTTAAAAACGAGCTGTGACATATTTAAACACGGCTATTTTGGTCTCCACTTTCCATTGCCACTCTGGGTGTGACGCTCGGCGCCGTGTAGGTCGCGGCATCCTGTTTGGCCGTGATGACGTCACGTGTCATGACGTCACAGCGTGGGAGCGGCCACACTGCGGCCGGTATGAATGGAGCGGAGCTGGGGCTCGGTCCACTGCTATTCTGCCTGCTGGATAAACGGAACGTGCCGGCCCTGAGTTGTTACAGACCCCAGGCATAATGCACTGTAATGGCGTCCCATTGTCAGGTTAATGGGGTCGGTTTGAGTGTGTTTTTATCGACATTAATGCCATACCCATAACTTATTGCAGCCAAAACATGTATCATCCTTATATGACGCCTGCATAGTGCATACCATACTGACACCTGGGGCGCCAGTCGTTCAATTTCCTTGTTAGAAGGAATGGAAATGTATTACGCAGTACTTACCCCAAGGAACAACTTCGCTAGCGTGCCGATGAATCGTGTCAGCTGGATTAGGATGGTGGCGTCAGGGTGTTTTGGGCTCTGAAGGGATTAGGACGGTGGAGATTAGGATGGTGGTGTCAGGGATTAGGATGGTGGCGTCAGGGTGTATTGGGTTCTGAAGGGATTAGGACGGTGGAGATTAGGATGGTGGTGTCAGGGATTAGGATGGTGGCGTCAGGGTGTATTGGGCTCTGAAGGGATTATGACGGTGGAGATTAGGATGGTGGTGTCAGGGATTAAGATGGTGGCGTCAGGGTGTATTGGGCTCTGAAGAGATTAGGAGGGTGGAGATTAGGATGGTGGTGTCAGGGATTAGGATGGTGGCGTCAGGGATTAGGATGGTGGCGTCAGGGATTAGGATGGTGGCGTCAGGGATTAGGATGGTGACGTCAGGGATTAGGATGGTGGCGTCAGGGTGTATTGGGCTCTGAAGGGATTAGGACGGTGGAGATTAGGATGGTGGCGTCAGGGATTAGGATGGTGGTGTCAGGGTGTATTGGGCTCTGAAGGGATTAGGACGGTGGAGATTAGGATGGTGGTGTCAGGGATTAGGATGGTGGCGTCAGGGTGTATTGGGCTCTGAAGGGATTAGGAGGGTGGAGATTAAGATGGTGGTGTCAGGGATTAGGATGGTGGCGTCAGGGATTAGGATGGTGGCGTCAGGGATTAGGATGGTGGCGTCAGGGATTAGGATGGTGGCGTCAGGGTGTATTGGGCTCTGAAGGGATTAGGACGGTGGAGATTAGGATGGTGGCGTCAGGGATTAGGATGGTGGTGTCAGGGATTAGGATGGTGGCGTCAGGGATTAGGATGGTGGCGTCAGGGTGTATTGGGCTCTGAAGGGATTAGGACGGTGGAGATTAGGATGGTGGCGTCAGGGATTAGGATGGTGGCGTCAGGGTGTATTGGGCTCTGAAGGGATTAGGACGGTGGAGATTAGGATGGTGGCGTCAGGGATTAGGATGGTGGCGTCAGGGTGTATTGGGCTCTGAAGGGATTAGGACGGTGGAGATTAGGATGGTGGCGTCAGAGATTAGGATGGTGGCGTCATGGTGTATTGGGCTCTGAAGGGATTAGGACGGTGGAGATTAGGATGGTGGCGTCAGGGATTAGGATGGTGGTGTCAGGGATTAGGATGGTGGTGTCAGGGATTAGGATGGTGGCGTCAGGGTGTATTGGGCTCTCAAGGGATTGGGACGGTGGAGATTGGGATGGTGGTGTCAGGGATTAGGATGGTGGTGTCAGGGATTAGGATGGTGGCGTCAGGGATTAGGATGGTGGCGTCAGGGATTAGGATGGTGGCGTCAGGGATTAGGATGGTGGCGTCAGGGTGTATTGGGCTCTGAAGGGATTAGGACGGTGGATATTTGGATGGTGGCGTCAGGGATTAGGATGGTGGTGTCAGGGATTAGGATGGTGGCGTCAGGGATTAGGATGGTGGCGTCAGGGTGTATTGGGCTCTGAAGGAATTAGGACGGTGGAGATTAGGATGGTGGCGTCAGGGATTAGGATGGTGGTGTCAGGGTGTATTGGGCTCTGAAGGGATTAGGACGGTGGAGATTAGGATGGTGGCGTCAGGGATTAGGATGGTGGCGTCAGGGTGTATTGGGCTCTGAAGGGATTAGGACGGTGGAGATTAGGATGGTGGCGTCAGGGATTAGGCTGGTGGTGTCAGGGATTAGGATGGTGGTGTCAGGGATTAGGATGGTGGCGTCAGGGTGTATTGGGCTCTCAATGGATTGGGACGGTGGATTTTAGGATGGTGGTGTCAGAGATTAGGATGGTGGTGTCAGGGATTAGGATGGTGGCGTCAGGGATTAGGATGGTGGTGTCAGGGATTGGGATGGTGGCGTCAGGGATTAGGACGGTGTAGATTAAGATGGTGGCGTCAGGGATTAGGATGGTGGCGTCAGGGATTATGATGGTGGTGTCAGGGATTAGGATGGTGGCGTCAGGGATTAGGATGGTGGCGTCAGGGATTAGGATGGTGGCGTCAGGGATTATGACGGTGGAGATTAGGATGGTGGCGTCAGGGATTAGGATGGTGGCGTCAGGGATTAGGATGGTGGTGTCAGGGATTAGGATGGTGGCGTCAGGGATTAGGATGGTGGCGTCAGGGATTAGGATGGTGGCGTCAGGGATTAGGATGGTGGCGTCAGGGATTAGGATGGTGGCGTCAGGGATTAGGATGGTGGCGTCAGGGATTAGGATGGTGGCGTCAGGGTGTATTGGGCTCTGAAGAGATTAGGAGGGTGGAGATTAGGATGGTGGTGTCAGGGATTAGGATGGTGGCGTCAGGGATTAGGATGGTGGCGTCAGGGATTAGGATGGTGGCGTCAGGGTGTATTGGGCTCTGAAGGGATTAGGACGGTGGAGATTAGGATGGTGGCGTCAGGGATTAGGATGGTGGTGTCAGGGTGTATTGGGCTCTGAAGGGATTAGGACGGTGGAGATTAGGATGGTGGTGTCAGGGATTAGGATGGTGGCGTCAGGGTGTATTGGGCTCTGAAGGGATTAGGAGGGTGGAGATTAAGATGGTGGTGTCAGGGATTAGGATGGTGGCGTCAGGGATTAGGATGGTGGCGTCAGGGATTAGGATGGTGGCGTCAGGGATTAGGATGGTGGCGTCAGGGTGTATTGGGCTCTGAAGGGATTAGGACGGTGGAGATTAGGATGGTGGCGTCAGGGATTAGGATGGTGGTGTCAGGGATTAGGATGGTGGCGTCAGGGATTAGGATGGTGGCGTCAGGGTGTATTGGGCTCTGAAGGGATTAGGACAGTGGATATTAGGATGGTGGCGTCAGGGATTAGGATGGTGGCGTCAGGGTGTATTGGGCTCTGAAGGGATTAGGACGGTGGAGATTAGGATGGTGGCGTCAGGGATTAGGATGGTGGCGTCAGGGTGTATTGGGCTCTGAAGGGATTAGGACGGTGGAGATTAGGATGGTGGCGTCAGAGATTAGGATGGTGGCGTCATGGTGTATTGGGCTCTGAAGGGATTAGGACGGTGAAGATTAGGATGGTGGCGTCAGGGATTAGGATGGTGGTGTCAGGGATTAGGATGGTGGTGTCAGGGATTAGGATGGTGGCGTCAGGGTGTATTGGGCTCTCAAGGGATTGGGACGGTGGAGATTGGGATGGTGGTGTCAGGGATTAGGATGGTGGTGTCAGGGATTAGGATGGTGGCGTCAGGGATTAGGATGGTGGCGTCAGGGATTAGGATGGTGGCGTCAGGGATTAGGATGGTGGCGTCAGGGTGTATTGGGCTCTGAAGGGATTAGGACGGTGGATATTTGGATGGTGGCGTCAGGGATTAGGATGGTGGTGTCAGGGATTAGGATGGTGGCGTCAGGGATTAGGATGGTGGCGTCAGGGTGTATTGGGCTCTGAAGGAATTAGGACGGTGGAGATTAGGATGGTGGCGTCAGGGATTAGGATGGTAGTGTCAGGGATTAGGATGGTGGCGTCAGGGATTAGGATGGTGGCGTCAGGGTGTATTGGGCTCTGAATGGATTAGGACGGTGGAGATTAGGATGGTGGCGTCAGGGATTAGGATGGTGGTGTCAGGGTGTATTGGGCTCTGAAGGGATTAGGACGGTGGAGATTAGGATGGTGGCGTCAGGGATTAGGATGGTGGCGTCAGGGTGTATTGGGCTCTGAAGGGATTAGGACGGTGGAGATTAGGATGGTGGCGTCAGGGATTAGGCTGGTGGTGTCAGGGATTAGGATGGTGGTGTCAGGGATTAGGATGGTGGCGTCAGGGTGTATTGGGCTCTCAATGGATTGGGACGGTGGATATTAGGATGGTGGTGTCAGGGATTAGGATGGTGGTGTCAGGGATTAGGATGGTGGCGTCAGGGATTAGGATGGTGGTGTCAGGGATTGGGATGGTGGCGTCAGGGATTAGGACGGTGTAGATTAAGATGGTGGCGTCAGGGATTAGGATGGTGGCGTCAGGGATTATGATGGTGGTGTCAGGGATTAGGATGGTGGCGTCAGGGATTAGGATGGTGGCGTCAGGGATTAGGATGGTGGCGTCAGGGATTAGGACGGTGGAGATTAGGATGGTGGCGTCAGGGATTAGGATGGTGGCGTCAGGGATTAGGATGGTGGTGTCAGGGATTAGGATGGTGGCGTCAGGGATTAGGATGGTGGCGTCAGGGATTAGGATGGTGGCGTCAGGGATTAGGATGGTGGCGTCAGGGATTAGGATGGTGGCGTCAGGGATTAGGATGGTGGCGTCAGGGATTAGGATGGTGGCGTCAGGGATTAGGATGGTGGCGTCAGGGATTAGGATGGTGGCGTCAGGGATTAGGACGGTGAAGATTAGGATGGTGGCGTCAGGGATTAGGATGGTGGCGTCAGGGATTAGGATGGTGGTGTCAGGGATTAAGATGGTGGCGTCAGGGATTAGGATGGTGGCGTCAGGGATTAGGATGGTGGTGTCAGGGATTAGGATGGTGGCGTCAGGGATTAGGATGGTGGCGTCAGGGATTAGGATGGTGGCGTCAGGGATTAGGATGGTGGTGTCAGGGATTAGGATGGTGGTGTCAGGGATTAGGATGGTGGCGTCAGGGATTAGGATGGTGGTGTCAGGGATTAGTATGGTGGTGTCAGGGATTAGGATGGTGGTGTCAGGGATTAGGATGGTGGCGTCAGGGATTAGGATGGTGGTGTCAGGGATTAGGATGGTAGCGTCAGGGATTAAGATGGTGGCGTCAGGGATTAGGATGGTGGCGTCAGGGATTAGGATGGTGACGTCAGGGATTAGGATGGTGGTGTCAGGGATTATGATGGTGGTGTCAGGGATTAGGATGGTGGCGTCAGGGATTAGGATGGTGGTGTCAGGGATTAGGATGGTGGTGTCAGGGATTAGGATGGTGGTGTCAGGGATTAAGATGGTGGCGTCAGGGATTATAATGGTGGTGTCAGGGATTAGGATGGTGGCGTCAGGGATTAGGATGGTGGCGTCAGGGATTAAGATGGTGGCGTCAGGGATTAGGATGGTGGCGTCAGGGATTAGGATGGTGGCGTCAGGGATTAGGATGGTGGCGCCAGGGATTAGGATGGTGGCGTCAGGGATTAGGATGGTGGCGTCAGGGATTAGGATGGTGGCGTCAGAGATTAGGATGGTGGTGTCAGAGATTAGGATGGTGGTGTCAGGGATTAGGATGGTGGTGTCAGGGATTAGGATGGTGGCGTCAGAGATTAGGATGGTGGTGTCAGAGATTAGGACGGTGGCGTCAGGGATTAGGATGGTGGTGTCAGGGATTAGGATGGTGGCGTCAGGGATTAGGATGGTGGTGTCAGAGATTAGGATGGTGGCGTCAGGGATTAGGATGGTGGTGTCAGCTGGATTAGGATGGTGGTGTCAGGGATTAGGATGGTGGTGTCAGAGATTAGGATGGTGGCGTCAGGGATTAGGATGGTGGTGTCAGGGATTAGGATGGTGGCGTCAGGGATTAGGATGGTGGTGTCAGCTGGATTAGGATGGTGGCGTCAGGGATTAGGATGGTGGCGTCAGGGATTAGGATGGTGGTGTCAGGGATTAGTATGGTGGTGTCAGGGATTAGGATGGTGGTGTCAGGGATTAGGATGGTGGCGTCAGGGATTAGGATGGTGGTGTCAGGGATTAGGATGGTAGCGTCAGGGATTAAGATGGTGGCGTCAGGGATTAGGATGGTGGCGTCAGGGATTAGGATGGTGGCGTCAGGGATTAGGATGGTGGTGTCAGGGATTATGATGGTGGTGTCAGGGATTAGGATGGTGGCGTCAGGGATTAGGATGGTGGTGTCAGGGATTAGGATGGTGGTGTCAGGGATTAGGATGGTGGTGTCAGGGATTAAGATGGTGGCGTCAGGGATTAGAATGGTGGTGTCAGGGATTAGGATGGTGGCGTCAGGGATTAGGATGGTGGCGTCAGGGATTAAGATGGTGGCGTCAGGGATTAGGATGGTGGCGTCAGGGATTAGGATGGTGGCGTCAGGGATTAGGATGGTGGCGTCAGGGATTAGGATGGTGGCGTCAGGGATTAGGATGGTGGCGTCAGGGATTAGGATGGTGGCGTCAGAGATTAGGATGGTGGTGTCAGAGATTAGGATGGTGGTGTCAGGGATTAGGATGGTGGTGTCAGGGATTAGGATGGTGGCGTCAGAGATTAGGATGGTGGTGTCAGAGATTAGGATGGTGGCGTCAGGGATTAGGATGGTGGTGTCAGGGATTAGGATGGTGGCGTCAGGGATTAGGATGGTGGTGTCAGAGATTAGGATGGTGGCGTCAGGGATTAGGATGGTGGTGTCAGCTGGATTAGGATGGTGGTGTCAGGGATTAGGATGGTGGTGTCAGAGATTAGGATGGTGGCGTCAGGGATTAGGATGGTGGTGTCAGGGATTAGGATGGTGGCGTCAGGGATTAGGATGGTGGTGTCAGCTGGATTAGGATGGTGGCGTCAGGGATTAGGATGGTGGCGTCAGGGATTAGGATGGTGGCGTCAGGGATTAGGATGGTGGTGTCAGAGATTAGGATGGTGGCGTCAGGGATTATGATGGTGGTGTCAGGGATTAGGATGGTGGCGTCAGGGATTAGGATGGTGGTGTCAGGGATTAGGATGGTGGCGTCAGGGATTAGGATGGTGGTGTCAGCTGGATTAGGATGGTGGTGTCAGGGATTAGGATGGTAGCGTCAGAGATTAGGATGGTGGCGTCAGGGATTAGGATGGTGGCGTCAGGGATTAGGATGGTGGCGTCAGGGTGTTTTGGGCTCTGAAGGAGTCCACATGATCAATGAATGTAGCTCATATCGGTGTACCGCTGCAGTGTACAGCATATTTAAAGGTTTAAAGTTAAGCGACCGCCAATGCAGTATGGCTGTGTCACAAGGGATTATATGTTCTCTTCTCCTATTTACTCGTATTACGTTAGAAGAGCAAAGCTACGCAAATAAGTACATTTCCACTTACATTATAAATATATTTTAGGAAGTAAACAACATGCTTATCAATGTAGGGAAGCGATGCAAAATCGAGGCTCTGACCCGGAGTATCGTCTACTGTGACGTCACCTTTCGTAACCTTTCGTGAACATATTGGTAATATGTTAAAGGGAGTGTGTCTACTGACATCGCTTATTTGGGGTTTTGACACAGGTTTATAGAACATAATTACCTGAATCGAGCCATGCCTTTCATTTCTCCCGATTCACAATAGTTGCTAAGATATTCCGAAGACCCCAAGAACGCACTGGTAGATACAAGTTATCGTGTAGAACCCAGAGACCTTCCGCTACTAGAAGTATTGCTATTATCGATTAAACTGCTAGCATATCTTTAGCACCGCTCAATAGCCTTTCGACAAAACAGCTCGTGAGAGTTGATATCAGCAGGCGAACACAGTACCACAGTACCAGGCTTGGTACTGTGTAGTATCAAGCCAAGCCATGTTTTTATGTCACCCTATAATACCACTTGAAGCTGCAACGGTTAGCTGTAATCAAGGGCGCCGCCATCTTCCGAAAGTTGGGGAGACGGAGACATTCTGAAGTCCATTCTTTCCATGCAACGCACATATGCGTAATGTTAAAATCCGAAAATGTTGGGGGGGGGGGAGGAGGGGCGACACGTCCCCCCGTCCCCCCTTGTGGCGGAGCCCATGGCTGTAATAGCGGTATACGCTTCAACGTTGCTATCCTTGCCATTCATGGCTATTATGCAGTGTCAATTTACTATCAAATCAAGGTCAAAACCCTGCTCTTCTGATCCGTTCGATTGATCAATAACAGTCAGCACCATAGCACATAACAGTATTCACGGCAGCATGGCACTAGCCGTTTTCACGAAGGATTATTGCGCTGAAAAGTTTCTGAAAATTTCTGAAAAGTTTTAAAAAGTTTTGGTATAAGAGTCTTAGTATACAAGACTTAAGTATAGAAGCCTTATAAAAGTCTTAAAACGAGCCGTGTTAAGACTTTTATAATATTTTTATACTAAGACATTTATACTAGCCGTTTTCAGAATTTGTTAATATGTTGGTAAGAATATAATATGTTGGCAAAATTGCGATTTGGTGGTAATTAGCAAGGTAAGTATTGATAGGTCAGTTGCAATGCCCAGATCTCCACCCGCTGAAACTTTTCAAAACATTCAGAATGATTCAGAAATATTCTGTGGCGTGTGACGCTATTGGACGGATAGACTCGCCCGCGCAGCCCAATCCGGCGGCCGGGCGGTGTGGCTTGTCTTTGTCCATGTGCCATGCACATGTCCAAGCACGCGGGTCGGAAGCGGCGGTGAATTGATACTGGCACATCACTGCGCATGCGCAGACCGACCTGTGATCCATGACGCTGCCAGATATAGTAACTAGTATGACGGTATACTAAACTGAACGAATGGACTCTAGACGCATATTTTCTTTAAAAACGGCCAATTTTGTATCATAATCTTGTTATGAGCTCAATACATGTTTCCATAACTATTGAATAGTGATAATATCGTCTAAATCAGTAATGTATTTCTTGGAATGTATAATATACTAAGACTTTTATACCAAAACTTTTTAAAACATTTCAGAACTTTTCAGAATCTTTTCAGCGCAATAATCCTTCGTGAAAACGGCTACTAAGACTTCTATACCAAAACTTTTTTGTAAAAAACTTTCAGAAACTTTTCAGAATCTTTTCAGCGCAATAATCCTTCGTAAAAACGGCTACTATACCTCAAACGACAAAATGCCACTCATGAAGGCTGAACCATTGTTAGCTCAGGTTTTTGCTGAGTGGCCTTACTTTTGCAAATAATAACATTCCGGGCTCTTGTTTGTGTCCATTCCAGAAAAGTCACACTGACACCCTCCTGCAGGATATTTCGCTAAGCTTTTTAGGCTGACCCCATTCACACCTCTATCACGTTGGTGACCTGGAGCTGGACCGGTTACCACCTCTCAGCGGACCGACCTTACCGCTCTCCTGGCCGGCGGCCGAGGCGGCCGAGGCGGGGCCGTTTTCCCACCTCTCAGCGGACCGACCTTACCGATCTCCTGGCCGGCGGCCGAGGCGGGGCCGTTTTCCCACCTCTCAGCGGACCGACCTTACCGCTCTCCTGGCCGGCGGCCGAGGCGGGGAGGGGCCGAGGCGGGCCCGTTTTCCTACCTCTCAGCGGACCGACCTTACCGCTCTCCTGGCCGGCGGCCGAGGCGGCTGAGGCGTGGCCGTTTTCCCACCTCTCAGCGGACCGACCTTACCGCTCTCCTGGCCGGCGGCCGAGGCGGGGCCGTTTTCCCACCACCTCTCAGCGGACCGACCTTACCGCTCTCCTGGCCGGCGGCCGAGGCGGGGCGGGGCCGAGGCGGGGCCGTTTTCCCACCTCTCAGCGGATCGACCTTACCGCTCTCCTGGCCGGCGGCCGAGGCGGGGCGGGGCCGAGGCGGGGCCGTTTTCCCACCACCTCTCAGCGGACCGACCTTACCGCTCTCCTGGCCGGCGGCCGAGGCAGGGCGGGGCCGAGGAGGGGCCGTTTTCCCACCTCTCAGCGGACCGACCTTACCGCTCTCCTGGCCGGCGGCCGAGGAGGCCTAGGAGGGCCGTTTTCCCAGTCTCTGAGAGGCGGACGTTGCGCCTGGGGCTATTGATTTCCGGCGGTCCGGCGGTCCGGCGGGCCTCGCGCGTTATCAGATGCTGACGGCGCGCGCTGAGAGGTCTCACTCCACAGTCCACAGTGAAGTTGAGATGCTTTTTATTTCGGAAGTTCTTGGGACGAAAATGAGCAACTAGCGATTATATGTGGTGGCTATTTATATCAAATGAAATGTTTTTCACATACGAAACTGCTGATGGCAGTGGCGCATGCAGGATTATATTTCGGGGGTCAGAGCGCTAAGAGCGGGCCCTCTTGTGTGCGGGCCCCCACCCGATTTTTTTAAAGAAAACCTCGCGAATTTCGGTCACTTGATTTTGAGCGGGCAGCATGGGATCTGAGACATGATAAATAAATGTCATGTAAGGTGACGCGTGTGCTACTGATGTGCGAATTTTAGGCGCGTGTGCTACTGATGTGCGGTACAACTGTCGAGAGTTGACGAAATGAGGTCAACGACAACACGCAGTAGTGGTGACTGGTGAGCAGGCGCGACACATGGCTGATTTTTACAACATGCAGCATCGCAACAAATGTAGAGACGGTCTCGCGCTTGATTTGGGAAGGCATAATTCCAACGGATCCAGGGCCTGGTATCAACCAGTTGCTGCATACATGTCTGGAAGCTGCGCACAGGCTTTCTGGAGTTTGGTCAAAATGACACGGGGAACAGATCGCGTAAAGCAAAATTCAAACGTCGTAATAAGTAGTTTTTTTCGGGAGATCTGCTACCCATTGCGGGCTTGGATACTCAAAATCGTCGGTCCCTAAGTACATCCCTAGTATTGACGATGAAACGTAACATGTGCCAAATAGCGAAGCATTTTATTTCATCAGTGAAGTCACCGAAGCGTTACAATATTATTTGGCTACGCCCACATATGCTTGATATGCTTATGCGCAAATTGTAGTTTAGATAGAAACCGCGTTTACACGGGACTTTATATTCTCTATGCATGAATTAATTATCTCTTCGGAAATTGAGGCAATTTTAGAAATTGGGCCAAATTATGGCACTTTTTCTCTCTAACCTCCCAGATTCATGTCCTCTACAGGTTAAAAAGTCCCAGCCTTTGGACGTCAAAGTCCCTAATAAACTTACAATATTATTTGGCTACGCCCACATATGTTTGAGATGCTTATGCGCAAATTGTAGTTTAGATAGAAACCGCGTTTACACGGGATTTTATATTCTCCAGGCATGAATGAATTATCTCTTCGGAAATTGAGGCAATTTTAGAAATTGGGCCAAATTATGGCGCTTTTTCTCTCTAACTTCCCAGATTTATGTCCTCTACAAGTCTAAAAGTCCCAGCCTTTGGACGACAAAGTCCCGTATAAACTTACAATATTATTTGGCTACGCCCACATATGTTTGAGATGCTTATGCGCAAATTGTAGTTTAGATAGAAACCGCGTTTACACGGGATTTCATATTATCTGGGCATGAATGAATTATCTCTTCGGAAATTGAAGCAATTTTAGAAATTGGGCCAAATTATGGCGCTTTTTTCTTTCTAACCTGCCATATTCATGTCCTCTAAAGGTTTAAAAGTCCTTTGGACGTCAAAGTCCCGTATAAACTACGCTAGGCTACGTTCGCGAACGGAATATGATTTAACCCTGGATGTGCTGGGGGAGGGGGGGAAGCGTTTTTGCCCCCCCCCCCCCCTTAGTTTTTTCCCCGCCATAATCAGAAAACGCATAGAGATGTGGACTTGAAACTTCAGCAACTTGAAATGAATAGCTAAGCCACGTTTTGGCAAACAAATTGGGTCCCGGCCAGGTCCGGTCAGGTGAAATGACATGACCACCAAACAACTTCTAGGTAGCACCCCCGGCACAGTCGTTAATCGAGCGACATGAAACTCATGACACGTCAAGGGCAGATCCAGGATATTTTAGTAGGGGTGGCCGCAGGCCAATTTAGGGGCGCCTTCCAAAAATCCAGGGGCGCCATGATAGCAATGTTCTTTAAGCCGCAGCTGGAGCGAACGGGAGACATTAAAACAAGCAGCACACATGCAATTTAGTACGTCTTTTCGCTGTATGTGAATGCCTTAATCCATCGCCGGGCGCCTGGCGGCGCCCGGCAACGGTGGGGGGCCCTTCTGGCGGGGGTGTGGCCGCGACCGCTGCGGCCACCCCCTGGATCCGCCCCTGTGGCACGTCATGGGGTCATTAGGGACTACAATATCTAGGATTTTCTATATCGGTGGCCTAAGGTCAAGTTATAAAATCGTGACCTTTTCAATGTAACCCTAGGGCGAAAAACGCAAATTTCTCAGTTGTAAAGGGATACATTTAGTTCATGTTTGCTCTAGCCACTAGTTTTGGCCAGAGACTAGACCTGACCAGGCCCCATATCACGCCTCTGCCAGCACCGGAGCCTTGATCGGGCCCCTACCAGGAACGGGCTCCTACCAGTAACTGGCCCGTATAAAAAATGCAGGGAGCGGGCCCTGTTGTGATCGGGCCCTCGTCCTGACCGGGCCCATATCACGCCTTTGCCAGAACCGGGCCCCTGCCTCGATCGGACCTGACCAAGGCCGGACCCCTACCAGAAACGGGCCCGTATCAATAATATGCAAGGACCGGGCCCCTGCCTCGATCGGGCCTGATTTCCCCTACCATAAAAGGGCCCGTGTCACCAGAACGTGACCGTATCAAGAATCGGCAAGGACCGGACCCTGTTGTGTCCGGGCCCTCGTCCTGACCGGGCCCCATATGACGCCTCTGCCAGCACCGGGCCCTGTCTTGATCGGGCCCCTACCAGGAACGGGCCCATATCAGGAAGGGGACCGTATCAAATAATTTGCAAGGAGCGGGCACTGTTGTGTCCGGGCCCTCGTCCTGACCGGGCCCCATATCACGCCTTTGCCAGCACCGGGCCCCTGCCTCGATCGGACCTGACCAGGACCGGACCCCTACCAGAAAGGGGCCCGTATCAAGAATATGTAAGGACCGGGCCCTCGTGCTGACCAGGCCCCATGCCAGCACTGGGCCCCTGCATTTGCCAGCACCGGGCCTCTGCCTCGATCGGGCCTGACCAAAACCGGGCCCCTACCGGAAACGGGCCCGCATCGAGAATATGCATGGACCGGGCCCGGGTCCTGACCGGGCCCCATATCACGTATTTGCCAGCACCGGGCCCCTGTCTCGATCAGGCCTTACCAAGACCGGGCCCCTGCCAGGTATGAGCCAGAATACGGGTCCTTTTGATGCGAGCCCCTTCAGAAATTTCGGGGGGGTGGGGGGTGGGGGGCAGCTGACCCATTTGACCCCCCTTGCGTGCGCCACTGGCTGATGGTGATTTAGTGTTTTTTATGTATTGCCAAGGTGAGCCAAAATTAGGTAATACATTTCCTTTTTGATCAGTAATGCCAAATCAATACAAGTCAGAGCCCAGATGTCAGGTAGAAAGATGGTCAGGTTCCCTTTATTACTGTAAAATGATACCAAACATCTTAAAGATAATTTTAAAGATCTTAGAGATCTTAGAGATAATAGGCTTGCGATTAGAGTACAGGATAATACTATTAGAGTACAGGATAATACTTTAGGCAAATACTTTCCAAGAATAACAAAAGTCAACTTTCTAAAAATATCAAGTCAACTTTCTAAAAATAACCAAAGGCCATGATGGTCTCAACTCAGCAGGACCTACAAATATTGCTAGAGAAAAAAGGTGTATGCTATGTTTATGATTAGCACATCTGTATGCTTTTTTATGTGTGTCAAATTGACGGGCCTGAATCGTACGTGACGTCACACTAACACATGAGTATAACGTCATAGTTACACGAAGTTCTTGTAACGTTTGTGTGGGCGCGATGCAAAGTCCATTAAGTTCTTAGCTTACCCAGCTGACACAATGGGACACGGTAAGTGTGATGGGCGTTGTCGAGTTGGTGTGAGCGGTAATCACAGTGCAGCGGTGCCAGTCGACCTGTCCCGTCGTCCCCGAAATTACAGCTGAACAATGGTCCGACGTGCTAGAGGGCCAGCGTTCCCAAAATATGACGGCAATGCTAGCATAACAAATCGACGTTACGTCAGCATTAAGCTGAAAATAACCCTGTTTACATAGCATAAATCAATTCCACTAACTTGCCACAGTTAAAGACTTTTTAGCTTTTTCGATTGGAATTTCCCTAGATTTTCCCTAGATTTCCCTAGACTAGATTTTGAGGTAGCGTTTTCCCATGATTCGGGACTACTTCCTTACGTGTTTAGGCCTATGCTGCGGTAATGCGACGAAATAATCGTGTTTATTTTTCACCATTTGATCCATACTGTGATAATACTGTGAGTGTAATGCCGTGATACAACTTTTAAGAAGAGCAAAACAGTTAGATGCACCTTGTTGAAGCACCTGCATCCGATTAGGTTTTAAATCAGATTTACTCACGAAGGAAATCAGGATTACAAGTGGGCAGGGGCGTAGCTTCTCCAGACAAGTTGGGGGGGGGGGGGGGGGGTGAGGCTGAGCTTGAAAAAAATCGCTTAAAATACCATACAAATCCAGAAAATCAACAAATCCAACAAGATTTCTCCGCGGATTTGGCCCACTTCTTCGTCAAAGTTGGGGGAGGGGCTGAAGTCCCAGTTGCGGGGGCGGGGTGGGGGTGGGGGGCTGAAGCCCCCACAACTGAATAGGAACCTACACCCCTGCAAGTGGGCGTTTTCATGACCGTACAAAGGCTAGTTCATGGTCAACAACAGTGGAGCTATTGATAAGATTGACGCAAATGCCGGAACTATGTGATATGTGTGTAGCTAATTTTGTTGGTGTTGAGGTGAGGTTATACAACTGATACAATATTCAGGGCAGGGCAGGGCAGGGCAGGGCAGGGCAGGGCAGGGCAGGGCAGGGCCGAGCAGAGCAGAGCAGAGCAGAGCAGAGCAGAGCAGAGCAGAGCAGAGCAGAGCAGAGCAGAGCAGAGCAGAGCAGAGCAGAGCAGAGCAGAGCAGAGCCGAGCCGAGCCGAGCCGAGCCGAGCCGAGCCGAGCCGAGCCGAGCCGAGCCGAGCCGAGCCGAGCCGAGCCGAGCCGAGCCGAGCCGAGCCGAGCCGAGCCGAGCCGAGCCGAGCCGAGCCGAGCCGAGCCGAGCCGAGCCGAGCCGAGCCGAGCCGAGCCGAGCCGAGCCGAGCCGAGCCGAGCCGAGCCGAGCCGAGCCGAGCCGAGCCGAGCCGAGCCGAGCCGAGCCGAGCCGAGCCGAGCCGAGCCGAGCCGAGCCGAGCCGAGCCGAGCCGAGCCGAGCCGAGCCGAGCCGAGCCGAGCCGAGCCGGGCAGGGCAGGGCAGGGCAGAACAGGGCAGAGGTAAAAAATAACGCCAACTCGACAACGTCGTTGGTAGCAAATCAGCGTTACACCAAACGATGATTTGTAGCAAAACTGGCCAATGACAAGACACAAAAATTACACTATCATTGCTGTGGTATATGCTTGAATAAGTCACTTTTTGGTTTTTGTAGATCTTGTACACTTATGGGGCTGTTTTGTATCTTCACGGTTGGTTGATCTCTGTTTTCTGGAGATATTTTGAAATGTAATAGGTTGCTAGCGATAAATGGGAAAATATCACCATAAGTGGGCAAATATCACAAGGTTCTCGCAAAATCTAGAGACTTTAAACGTACCATTTAAGGAAATTACAGCTACCCGAGATAGATAATATTGTAGCAAAAAACGCCAACATGAATCGACAGAGAGTGATACAGGTTGCATATTTTTGTATCACGCATAATACGAATAAAGGACATCAAATTATACTTCAAAATATTCCAATATCTTTTAATAATTTTTTACAGTTATTCTCAGGCCATATTTAAAAAAATCGCAACCCAATGAAGCGTAGAAATTTCAAGTCTGCTTTTTATGGTACACCATCACTACAAGTTAGGGCGGTCGGGCGACGGCCATGTCGGGCGGCTTGCGCTAGGGTGCGAACCCCGGACGCTCCCTTGTACTATTCGTATTTGTCCGGAAGTAGGCAGCGTGACTGTGAAAAACTGTGCTAACGTGGAGAAGGGGGAACGTGTGGGACACATTTGGCGCCTACCTCGGAAACTGTGAGTGCGGAATTAGCCTAAAATCGCTCAAGAAGCTTTGATTTTTCTGACAGACCCCGTCGCGCCAGTGACTGTCCTTGTCGTGCCTGTGATGTCATTTCTGAAGAAAGACCACCCTCAAGTCATTGATAAACTCCAAATTGAACGAAGTTTACGTGACTGTCGTCTGATTTCCGAATTTCTGGACCGTGTTCAAGAAATCTGCAAAAGACTCAAAACTATACTTTGCAGGCGGACGATGGGCGCATGAACACCGACATCAATCTGTCGACACCCGCCTCCCCCGTCAACCCCTCCCCAATGTCACCCGCCGCGGCCCGATACCGGGCCCGAATCACCCTCAGTCGAACCGGGTCTGAGGTGATGCAGCCGCAGGGGTGGAAGCATGGGCGGATCCAAAGGGGGGGGGGGGGGCACGGGGTCGGGGACATGGTTCCCTAATCCTCCTGAAATCGGCGCAAATTTGACACATTTCCTGAGATAATATAACATCTAAGCAAATTTTACTAAGGAAAGCTTGCTTTAAATCAATTATCGATGCACAAGCAAGCGAAATCCGATGAGTTTTCAGAATTGTGTGATACTTTTTCCCTTTTTACTATCTCCCCCCCCCCCCCCAACTGACCCAAACCACCCATTCTGGATCTGCCCGTCGGTGGAAAGAAGGTGAAATGGAGGTAGATAATGGAAGGCAATCAATATAGGCAATTACATGGACATATTCGATACGTCGTCTGGATGGATGTTGGAAGGCAGAATATAGTCGTCTGTGCTATTGCAAATGTTGAACCTGTTTTGACATTAAATCAACAAGTGTCTTATACTATGAGGGTACGATTAGCTTGGTGTCCAGGTGGGTAGATCGGCACTTGGGTATAACAATAAGCCTGGTCTAGCTGCAAAAGAAGAACCGGTTAACACGCGCAGTGGAGAGGGGTATGCCACTAACGCGCAGTGGAGAGGGGGAGGGGCACTGTAGTGCCCCCCCCCCCTAAGATCTCCGCAAGTATGAGAGCTAGAATGATGAAACGTACAGGGTAGGTAGGTGCTATGATTATCTTCCTTTTTTAAATTGTAGTAACCTTCGGTCAATATCTTCAAGGTCAAACGAGGTCACGAAGGTCAAATCTGGCCAAATGTCACCATTTTTTATTTGACCTCTGTAACGTCACAGGTCACCAGCAATGTGTCCAAATTTGCTTCCCAGGATGAACATTGGCATTGTCTACCGAATGGCGTTTGAATCATCCCGATCCGACTGTTGGTTCCGAAGATATCGATTTGCCGACCGCGATTCTGGCCGCCATCTTGGACTAAAAATCCATAACTCGAAAATTGATCGACCGATTTGATTTGTATTGCGTCAAACGATCCGCTATTGAGTTGGCGTTAATGTCACGCAACAAACACCGCCCTGTTCTGCTTCTTTGTCGAAATATTCACGAAAAACATGTGGGAGGGGGCACAAAAGTGCCCCCACCTTCCACTGCGCGTATTAAATAACGTTGAAAACCTGCTGAACAGCTTGACAGTTTTTTAACCGAATTTTCGCATATATATATGCATATATGCATTTGCACATTTATGCATGATATGCATGATTTAATTTATGCACAGATATATGCATTTGCAATCAACAAAATGGAAATGTAGCAATTGAAATGTGTAGAAATGTATTCAATTTTTTTTTTAGTCAGAATGTTTTTGAATGGATGGATTTCTGAGGTCAGGCCCCGCGCTAAGCATTGCTTGTTGCGCAGGCCCTGACCCCACCACCCGATCAAGCAATTCCTGGCGTCCGGCAGAATTTAGAAGCGAAAGTTTTACGTGCCCAACATACATGGACACGGTCCGCCCCGCCCTCTGACGTCACCTGACCTTGAGTGCGACCGCTGCCACCGGCCACAGGCCATCCCAGTCAGGGGCAAATAGTGAGCGCCGAAGCGACTCGAACCCGGGCTGCCACTACCGGGTGAGATCAGAAGTCCAGCGCTCTCCCAACTGCGCTACAGGGGCGGACGATATATATATATATATATATATATATATATATATATATATATATATATATATATATATATAACTTCGATGAGAATGTAATGCAACTCGATAAAAAGTAGCTTCAATGAAAAAGTGTAGCAAAATTGAGCTCCGTCAAATTCGGTTGGTAGCAAATTTTACCTTTTTACCCCTGGGGCAGGGCAGGGCAGGGCACGGGGCACGGGGCACTGCGCTGAACTGCACTGCACTGCACTGCACTGCACTGCACTCAATATATTAGTCTATTTAGTCTATTTAAGTCTATTTATTTCATTTATTTCAGTATATTTATTTAATTTATTTCAGCATATATATTTCATTTATTACAGTCTATTTTTGTATATTAGTCTATTATAGTCTATTTAAGTTCAGTGCCCACATCGACTAGGCACGGCACCTAGTCGATGTGGTTGGTGGATCCAGAACGAGTGGTAGGTTGGGGGGGGGGGGGATTCCAAAAAGTCTCACACAATTCTGAAAACGCATCGGATTTGGCTTGCTTATGCATTGATAGCTGATTTAAAGTTAATTTTCCTTTCGAAAAGTCGCTTAGATTTTCTTCTATAACAGGAAATGTGTCAATTTTGGCTGGCCTGCTACACTGCCGGGACAGGGCGGCTGGCCTCCTACACTGCCGGGACAGAGCGGCTTGCCTCCTACACTGCTGGGACAGGGCGGCTGGCCTCCTACACTGCCGGGACAGGGCGGCTGGCCTCCTACACTGCCGGGACAGAGCGGCTTGCCTCCTACACTGCTGGGACAGGGCGGCTGGCCTCCTACACTGCCGGGACAGAACGGCTGGCCTACACTGCCGGGACAGGGCGGCTGGCCTCCTACACTGCCGGGACAGGGCGGCTGGCCTACACTGCCGGGACAGGGCGGCTGGCCTCCTACACTGCCGGGACAGGGCGGCTGGCCTCCTACACTGCCGGGCAGAACGGCTGGCCTCCTACACTGCTGGGACAGGGCCGCTGGCCTCCTACACTGCCGGGACAGGGCGGCTGGCCTCCTACACTGCCGGGCAGAACGGCTGGCCTCCGGGGAATGACCAATGGATTGTCAGTTTGTTGCCAACGACCGCGCTGCTCCCAGGGCGCTTCTATTGATCATGTAACGGACAGTTCGGAAAGAAAACAAGTCGGAGGTAGCGGACCGGTGCGTGTGCGGGGGCCGATTAAGCTGTGCTTCGCTATGCTGCAGGCGAGTTACTATTATCGTTATCGTCCGATATACAATACGGTTTGATTGCCAGGAAAGCGAACTTTTCAGAGTCAGAACCCTATGCGTGGAAAAAAAGAGCAACTGAATGGAGGTATGATTGAGTTTCTTTTGGCGGGCAGAGCTAAATTCATCACCAGATAAGGGACTTGAATGTGGACGCGTTTTTCATGTTGTGGAATACAAAGGCGTACATATTATGTGACAAAAGACATGATCCAGCTTTAAAATAATCAAAGAACAATATTTGTATGCGAAATTTTTGGTTATAAAAATGCAAAATTCCGAAATATGTATTTGTGTTCGATAGCTACCGTGTGTATTAGATGTGTCCCTTGTGTGTGAACAAAAGAGGCTACTGCTGGCATGAATAGCAAAGTACCTATTGCCTTAGCCCGTTTGCTGAGTTCGTTAGGTATAACTATGCTAGAGCGCAGACATGCAGCTTAAAGGGAGTGTGCCTACTCACGTCGCTTATTTGAGGTTATTGACTCTGGCCGCCTGAGGGGGCACTCTGGCCTCCTGAGGAGACACTCTGAATGCCTAAGGGGCACTCTGACTGCCTGAGGGTACACTCTGGCCGCCTGAGGGGACACTCTGGCCGTCTGAGGGGAAACTATGGCCTCCTGAGGGGGCACTCTAAGTGCCTGAGGGGGCACTCTGGCCTCCTGAGGGGGCACTCTGGCCTCCTGAGGGGACATTCTGAGTGCCTCCTGAGGGGGCACTCTGACTGCCTGAGGGGACAATCTGGCCGCCTGAGGGGGCACTATGTCCTCCTGAGGGGTACTCTGAGTGCCTGAGGGGGCACTCTGGCCTTCTGAGGGGGCACTCTGAGTGCCTGCAGGGGCACTCTGACTGCCTGAGGGGACACTCTGGCCGCCTGAGGGGGCACTCTGACCGTCTGAAGGACAGTGACGGATCCAGGGGGTCACGGGGTTCATGACCCCCCCCCCCCCCCCCCCCCCTTGGGTCGTGAAGGGGCACCACCACGCCGGGGCACCAGGGTCACCACCGCGCCGAGGCACCGGGGGAACCACCGCGCCAGGGCACCAGGGGCACCACCACCAGGGGTGAATCAAGGCCACCACCGTGCCGGTAGGCGGCACTGTGGGGCGAGGGGAGGTACCGGGGAACCGTGCCTCCTTGAATCCAGAAGGGAGAAACAATGGCCTGGTGCCGCCAAGAAATCACAAGGATTCGTCGATAATTTTTTTTCTCTCGAAATGATGCTAAATTAGAATTGCTAAATTATGCAAAAAAATGACCCTTCATGCCTCCCGTCCCATGGGCTATGAAGGGGCACCAACATGGCGTTATACCAGGGGCAACAACGTACCGGACTCGAGGGGCCCTGAGGGCCCTGAGGGCCTTGAGGGAGTCAGGATTTGCTTCCATAATCCATAGGGGAACAGGGGGACGGGGCATCGGGCACCGTACCCCCTTGAATCAATGAGGATGGGGAAGCGGGAAACCAATGCCCTGGTATCCCCATCAAATTGCTGAAAACCCACCTATTTTATGCGAAAAAACACAATTTAGAGACAAAAATCGCGTCGCTTCGCGGCGCATTTTACCTACGTGCGTCCTGATCCATGATACGTACGTCCTCGATGCCAAGATGTTTGTTGACTATCGTTTTTTTTTTTGAACGAACCCATAGTGCCCGCCGTTTGGCCTTTTTATAATTTGGTTCATGGTTGGAAACCCATGAAACGTATTTGAAATTGGTAAGCAATTGCACCCAAGCTGTTATAATTATGTGACAAAAAAAGTAAAACAAAATATATCACATTTTTGTGCCACTGCGGCGAAATTCCTTCCATCTTTACGGTGGAAGAATCTCATGGAGCATGGCTGCATTGGTGCCCTTGGGCTGAATTGAATTTGTGAATGAATGAAATGAAAATAATCGAATTTTTGAGGGTTTAGTTATCGAGACCCAAAAATCAAGCAAAAAAATCCGCGCTGCTACGCAGCGCAAATCATTCAGTGTTCTTTTCCAGTACAAAGGGGTCGAATATAGCCTACACACTAGCGGCTGCAGGGGGAGATGGGGCCATGGCCCCACATTTGGCCTTAAATGGGGGCAACATGTCTTTTGACCCCACCTTTTGCTCCAGACAAATTTCCTCGTTTTGACCTTGCATCCTGGTTCCAATGGCAAATATTCGTTCTCCACCCCGCTCAAAACCTCAAATTTTGGCGCCGCTTCGCGGCGCAATAATAATTGTGTGCGTGTCTTTTTTTAGTAAATACCATTGGTAGTTAATTGTAAGGGCAACTTTTTGTGACAAATTTTCTTTAAGTTAATCCCTTCGCAAAATCCTGCCTATGTTTACTTAAAGAACATTTTTGAAGTCCTCACGAAGCACAAAGCAATATAATACACTGCTATCGCATGCATATGATGCTCATAAAAACGCCCCCCCCCCCCGGAGTCACGAACCTCGACTACCCTCTTGGTCTAGTTGCACCCCCTTCCCCCATACCCCTCTTCATCAGCCGTCTGGGGCCGCCCTTGTCCGTACAAATAATATATTTTAGTACCATTCGCGGCACTTTAAATGATATAAATAAATGCACACAAAATCATTTTTTTTAATACATATTAAACAAAAAACGGAAAATATGTCAGATAACCACATATGGGAAACTATCATGCCAAATTTCAAAATGATATCATCATTTTTGACTGACTTATGGCATCTAAAATATGGGCAACTCATGACGTCATATTTTGAAATTGCGTTTTTTGCTTGTATTGACCAGATACAGACAAATAAATAATTACAAACTGTAGACAATTACAAACTGTATTTCGGAGACAAAACTGGTCTAGAAACATGCCTTTTTTATTTAGATTTATCAATTTCAAATTTTGACCTTCAGTGACCTGAATCTAACCTGAACTTGATACTAACTTCACGTAAATGAAGTCAGGTGATACAATGACTATCGACTGATATTGCAAATGCCTATAGCCAACGTTTTGTCAATAAAACACAAATCCTGAAATAGGGGCACCCTCAAAATATAGTGGACCAAATCCGTTCAGTTTTCATATTTGTGTATATGTAGGGGCACCACTGCAATTGATGACCCCTCCTTGAAGATTTTCTGGATCCGCCACTGACGAAACTTGCAGATAACAAAGTTCACAGTGGTTCACATGCTGTACAAAACTTGTCCCTCTAACTTGCATGATGTGACCGCAATGTTATTGTCTTCAAATGCGCGCCGTTTTACATAACATCACTATGGATTACTATAGTGGCGATCGTTTTATATATATCGAGAAGAAGCAAAAATATAAAAACAATATAAGTGCAAATTCAACTAAAGGGGCTCCAGATGCTAATTTCATCGTATCCAACAATCAAACCAATAGCTACTTACCGTATGCAAATTATTTTTGACATTCCAAAACAGTACGCACACTCCTGACATTGACTGGGGGGGGGGGGGGCGTTTAACGCCCCCCCCCCCCCTCACTGATGAACTTTCATAATGTCTCAAAAACCAATAGCGCTATCAACGTGAAACTTCAGTTACCTTCTTCTACATCGATTTTACGTCTTCTGTGCTAACATAAAATAATTTCGTCGATTTTTTCTTCTTCAAGTTATAGCGAATTTAGTGACATCACTACCCACAAGTTTTACGCCAAAATCAGCTAAATAAAATATAAATCAGTTGAGCAAAATGCAATCCAAAAACGTCAAAGGATATCAATTGGCAAGGGCAACAACATGGTTATCTCGGATTTGTGAAAATATTGTTTTTTGACCTCCAAAAATAAAACAACAAATTAAATGCACATTAAATCATTTTGTCATACATATTAAAGAAAAACGGAAAATATGTCAGAGAACCACATATGGGAAACTACCATACCAAATTTCAAAATGATATCACCATTTTTGACTGACTTATGGCATCTAAAATATGGGTAACTCATGACGTCATATTTTGACATTTCGTTTTTTTGCTTTTATTGACCAGATAGACAAATACAAAACTGTAGACAATGCAAAAAACTGTATTTCGGAGACAAAACTGGTCTAGAAACATGCCTTTTTTATTTAGCTTTATCAATTTCAAATTTGTACCTTCAGTGACCTGAACTTAACCTGAACTTGACACAAACTTCACGTGAAGTCAGGTGATACAATGACTATCACTATCGAATTTTACGTGGAGAATAACCCATACAACATGTGTTGCATGACTTTCGTAGATATTTTGCGCATAGTGACCTTTTGTGACCTGACCTTGACCTTGACCTTTGCCAACAATCTCACTTTAGCTCATGCGGGATGCGATCATACCTTTGGCAGCACGTTGGGTGATCATGGTTGAAATCGAAGGCTTTGGATGGAAAGTATGGCCCATAAACTAAAATACGTCGATTTTGACCTTTGACCTGACCTGTGACCGTGACCTGATATTTGACCACACTTTGATTTGTTTAGTATGCTTTAGATTCGTCTCATTGATAGCTTTCGATTACCGCCTTGCGCGTCTCGCTGATCATTGTTTCGGAAGATAACCTGGGGGGGGGGGGGCGGGGGGCGTTTAACGACCCCCCCCCCCCAGTCAATGGTGTTCTGCTGAGATCCCAGTCAATGCCGGGTTAAGAAGTGTGGTATTTGTGCTTTCCTTGATAGACATCTTTCCCGCTCATCATTACCAAGTAGTTACCTGTTTTTCTCCTCGTTGTTCTTCTCTCGTTTTCCTCCTTCAGTTTTTTCTTCTTCTCTTGAAACTCGCTTGTTTTCTCGTTGGCTGTTACCATACTGAGTAGGCGCACAGACTGTCCTCGTCTGCTATCCTTCGTCAGCTTCTCTCTGATTGACCACTTGCCTGCTGCTTTGGATTCCACACAGTGTCGGCGCCGGAAGGGCGCTTTGGTGCGCCACCGGACCCTCCTCCCCCTCCGCCTCCGCCTCCGCTGACCACGTGTCGAGCCAACAAAGCAGCACCCGTTACCCGGATAACATTCCCCCAGGCAGGAGGGCGAATCGGGAGTGAATGGCCGAGTACTGTCTTGTGTGGAAGATCGTGAACTGATGCAATTACCGAACGGATGCTCAATCTGCCCGGAACGACGCAGTTAACCACAGAATCGGACTGTTGGCACTGTTTTAGTGTGGGCCCGATGCAGTCGATAGCAATATAAGTCCCGACGACATGGGAAACGCATTGCTTGTAAATAATTGCTATTGTAAATATTGCATTGCTTCTAAATAGGTCCAGTGTTGTTTACGACTACACCACATGTCCAGCCATTCATATTTGAAAGGCTCAAGCTTGCTTGAGCACTTGGGCTTGAACCGTGCCTTCGTGTCGCAAACACTGAGACATGTCAGCAGTGTCGTACCCAGGATTCACTCCAGGAGGGCCAATTTTTGCTCAGGGGGTCATAAGGTACTCCCACCCAAAAAAAAAATCACCGGATTTGGCCCACTATATTTCTAGAGGGGCATATTTTCAACATTTTTTCTTAAAAATAAACAAAATCATTCATTTTTTTCGACCGAAGGGGGCACGTACAGACCTTCAAGGGAAGGGGGCAATTTCCCCGTTTGCCCCTCCCCTTGGGTACGCCTATGCATACCAGCGATCTGGCAGTGTATGGTTTTCGGTGGTGTATTTTGTTTATCTCAACGAACAGCAATAGCTGTCTCACAGCTCCATGCAGAACATAATTGTTTTATTTTCTTACAGTTACTGTTTCTGCTGTATGCTATTTGTTTATTTAGTTTCCATCCGCAATTGTTATGTACGTTACAGACTCACTCTCCGGGCAGTGTGTAATTGTTATGTACGTTTCAGCTCCACTCTCCGGGCAGTCTGTAATTGTTCTGTACGTTTCAGCTCCACTCTCCGGGCAGTGTGCAATTGTTCTGTACGTTTCAGCTCCACTCTCCGGGCAGTCTGTAATTGTTCTGTATGTTTCAGCTCCACTCTCCGGGAAGTCTGTAATTGTTCTGTACGTTTCAGCTCCATTCTCCGGGCAGTGTGTAATTGTTCTGTACGTTTCAGCTCCACTCTCCGGGAAGTCTGTAATTGTTCTGTACGTTTCAGCTCCACTCTCCGGGCAGTGTGTAATTGTTCTGTACGTTTCAGCTCCACTCTCCGGGCAGTGTGTAATTGTTCTGTACGTTTCAGCTCCACTCTCCGGGCAGTGTGCAATTGTTCTGTACGTTTCAGCTCAACTCTCCGGGCAGTGTGTAATTGTTCTGTACATTTCAGCTCCACTCTCCGGGCAGTCTGTAATTGTTCTGTACATTTCAGCTCCACTCTCCGGGCAGTCTGTAATTGTTATGTACGTTTCAGCTCCACTCTCCGGGCAGTGTGTAATTGTTCTGTACATTTCAGCTCCATTCTCCGGGCAGTGTGTAATTGTTCTGTACGTTTCAGCTCCACTCTCCGGGCAGTGTGTAATTGTTCTGTACATTTCAGCTACACTCTCCGGGCAGTGTGTAATTGTTCTGTACGTTTCAGCTCCACTCTCCGGACAGTGTGTAATTGTTCCGTACATTTCAGCTCCACTCTCCGGGAAGTCTGTAATTGTTCTGTACGTTTCAGCTCCACTCTCCGGGCAGTGTGTAATTGTTCTGTACATTTCAGCTCCACTCTCCGGACAGTGTGTAATTGTTCTGTACATTTCAGCTCCACTCTCCGGGCAGTGTGTAATTGTTCTGTACGTTTCAGCTCCACTCTCCGGGCAGTGTGTAATTGCTCTGTACATTTCAGCTCCATTCTCCGGGCAGTGTGTAATTGTTCTGTACGTTTCAGCTCCACTCTCCGGGCAGTGTGCAATTGTTCTGTATGTTTCAGCTCCACTCTCCGGGCAGTGTGTAATTGTTATGTACGTTACAGACTCACTCTCCGGGAAGTCTGTAATTGTTCTGTACGTTTCAGCTCCACTCTCCGGGAAGTCTGTAATTGTTCTGTACGTTTCAGCTCCACTCTCCGGGCAGTCTGTAATTGTTCTGTACGTTTCAGCTCCACTCTCCGGGCAGTGTGTAATTGTTCTGTACGTTTCAGCTCCAATCACCGGGCAGTCTGTAATTGTTCTGTACGTTTCAGCTCCACTGTCCGGGCAGTGTGTAATTGTTCTGTACGTTTCAGCTCTACTCTCCGGGAAGTCTGTAATTGTTCTGTACGTTTCAGCTCCATTCTTCGGACAGTGTGTAATTGTTCTGTACGTTTCAGCTCCACTCTCCGGGAAGTGTGTAATTGTTCTGTACATTTCAGCCCCATTCTCCGGGCAGTGTGTAATTGTTCTGTACATTTCAGCTCCACTCTCCGGGCAGTGTGTAATTGTTATGTACGTGTCAGCTCCACTCTCCGGGCAGTGTGTAATTGTTCTGTACGTTTCAGCTCCACTCTCCGGGCAGTCTGTAATTCTTCTGTACGTTTCAGCTCCACTCTCCGGGCACTGTGTAATTGTTCTGTACGTTTCAGCTCCACTCTCCGGGCAGTCTGTAATTGTTCTGTACGTTTCAGCTCCACTCTCCGGGCAGTGTGTAATTGTTCTGTATGTTTCAGCTCCACTCTCCGGGCAGTGTGTAATTGTTCTGTACGTTTCAGCTCCACTCTCCGGACAGTGTGTAATGGTTATGTACGTTTCAAGTCCACTCTCCGGGCAGTGTGTAATTGTTCTGTACATTTCAGCTCCATTCTCCGGGCAGTGTGTAATTGTTCTGTACGTTTCAGCTCCACTCTCCGGGCAGTGTGTAATTGTTCTGTACGTTTCAGCTCCACTCTCCGGGCAGTGTGTAATTGTTCTGTACATTTCAGCTCCACTCTCCGGGCAGTGTGTAATTGTTCTGTACGTTTCAGCTCCACTCTCCGGGTAGTGTGTAATTGTTCTGTACGTTTCAGCTCCACTCTCCGGGCAGTGTGTAATTGTTCTGTACGTTTCAGCTCCATTCTCCGGGCAGTCTGTTCGTGGATGAGCGGCATCAGGTGCTGGTACAGCTGGAGTGGCTAGAGACGGTGCTGCTCTTCCAGTCAACCTACCACAAGTACGACGACATCAGCAGGGTGCACAACTTCCAGATGAGGCGAGTGGTTGACCTGGGTAGCTTCTGCTCCGCTATTTCATCTACGCCACGCTGATATAACCCTTTACGGTATCGCATTACGTGGTAACTAAAAAGCGAGTCCATTAATACATATATGCAGAAATCTGTTCATATTACGACGATCTATGGTGAGTCAAATGTCCCAAATGAGCTTAACCATTTCTGTAGTTTTGCCTTTATGCTCCGAGGGACACTTGTACACAACTGTTTTACTATCCCCTCCTCACCCTTAAGACCTGTCTTCACTCTGCCCTGTTTCCCAGACAGGCGGCAGATTTGTCCCCCCTCAGACCTGACCTCATTCTACCCTGTCCCCCACAGGCGAGAGATCAATCTCTCTCAGATCTGACCTCATTCTACCCTGTCCCCCACAGGCGAGAGATCAATCTCTCTCAGATCTGACCTCATTCTACCCTGTCCCCCACAGGCGAGAGATCAATCTATCTCAGATCTGACCTCATTCTACCCTGTCCCCCACAGGCGAGAGGTCAATCTCTCTCAGAGCTGACCTCATTCCACCCTGTTCCCCACAGGCGAGATATCAGCGCTCTCAGACCTGACCTCATTCTACCCTGTCCCCCACAGGCGAGAGATCAATCTATCTCAGATCTGACCTCATTCTACCCTGCCCCGCACAGGCGAGAGATCAGCGCTCTCAGACCTGACCTCATTCTACCCTGTCCCCCACAGGCGAGAGATCAATATATCTCAGACCTGACCTCATTCTACCCTGTCCCCCACAGGCGAGAGATCAGCGCTCTCAGACCTGACCTCATTCCACCCTGTTCCCCACAGGCGAGATATCAGCGCTCTCAGATCTGACCTCATTCTACCCTGTCCCCAACAGGCGAGATATCAGCGCTCTCAGACCTGACCTCATTCTACCCTGTCCCCCACAGGCGAGAGATCAATCTATCTCAGACCTGACCTCATTCTGCCCTGTCCCCCACAGGCGAGAGATCAATCTCTCTCAGAACTGACCTCATTCTACCCTGTCCCCACAGGCGAGAGATCTATCTCTCTCAGAGCTGACCTCATTCTACCCTGTCCCCCACAGGCGAGAGATCAATCTCTCTCAGAGCTGACCTCATTCTACCCTGTCCCCCACAGGCGAGAGATCAATCTCTCTCAGATCTGACCTCATTCTACCCTGTCCCCCACAGGCGAGAGATCAATCTCTCTCAGATCTGACCTCATTCTACCCTGTCCACCACAGGCGAGAGATCAATCTCTCTCAGACCTGACCTCATTCTACCCTGTCCCACACAGGCGGGAGATCAATCTCTCTCAGATCTGACCTCATTCTACCCTGTCCCCCACAGGCGAGAGATCAATCTATCTCAGATCTGACCTCATTCTACCCTGTCCCGCACAGGCGAGAGATCAATCTATCTCAGATCTGACCTCATTCTACCCTGTCTCCCACAGGCGAGATACCAATCTCTCTCAGATCTGACCTCATTCTACCCTGTCCCCATAGGTGAGAGATCAGCGCTCTCAGACCTGACCTCATTCCACCCTGTTCCCCACAGGCGAGAGATCAATATCTCTCAGACCTGTCCTAATTCTACCCTGTCTCCCACAGGTGAGAGATCAGCGCTCTCAGACCTGACCTCATTCCACCCTGTTCCCCACAGGCGAGAGATCAATATCTCTCAGACCTGACCTCATTCTACCCTGTTCCCCACAGGCGAGATACCAATCTCTCTCAGATCTGACCTCATTCTACCCTGTCTCCATAGGTGAGAGATCAGCGCTCTCAGACCTGACCTCATTCCACCCTGTTCCCCACAGGCGAGAGATCAATATCTCTCAGACCTGTCCTAATTCTACCCTGTCTCCCACAGGTGAGAGATCAGCGCTCTCAGATCTGACCTCATTCTACCCTGCCCCGCACAGGCGAGAGATCAATATCTCTCAGATCTGACCTCATTCTACCCTGTCTCCCACAGGCGAGAGATCTATCTCTCTCAGATCTGACCTCATTCCACCCTGTTCCCCACAGGCGAGAGATCAATATCTCTCAGACCTGACCTCATTCCACCCTGTTCCCCACAGGCGAGAGATCAATATCTCTCAGACCTGACCTCATTCTACCCTGTTCCCCACAGGCGAGAGATCAATCTATCTCAGATCTGACCTCATTCTACCCTGTCTCCCACAGGCGAGAGATCTATCTCTCTCAGATCTGACCTCATTCTACCCTGTCCCCCACAGGCGAAAGATCAATCTCTCTCAGACCTGACCTCATTCTACCCTGTCCCCCACAGGCGAGAGATCAGCGCTCTACAGGCGGAGAACTACAGTCTGGAGAGACAACTGTTCAGCTACCAGAAATCCATCGCGTTCGCCAGCTCTCGCGGCACCTATTCGGACGAGTTGGCGTCCCCCGACTCTCACGCGGCTGGATTCCCCGACCCCAGCGATCCCACAGGCAAGAACGGCGTCGAGCACGCCCCACAAGGCTACGCCGAGCGCTGCTTCGACGACGGCGACTACAACGCCTGACCAACGCTTGCCGGTGGCGGAAGAGGTGGCGACTGTGGAGGTGGCGACGGCGGAGCAGGAAGAGGAGGAGGAGGAGGAGTTGGAGGAGTAGCAGCAGTAGCAGCGGTATCAGCAGGAGGAGCAGGAGGGACAGGAGGAGCAAGAGGACCAGGAGGATCAGGAGGAGCAGGAGGAGCAGGAGGATCAGGAGCAGCAGGAGGAGGAGGAGCAGGAGGAGGCGGAGGAGGAGGAGGACGAGGATGCGTGGGAGGCTTCGGTGACGGTGGCGACGGACGTGGTGGAAGCGGAGGAGGGTTTGGAGGAGGAGGAGGAGGAGGAGGAGGAGGAGGAAGAAGAGGTGGGGATGGTGTTGGTGTTGGTGGTGGTGGTGCGGTCAGTTACAGGAAAGACGAGGATGGTATCTCCACCCGATGGCATCCATCAGGGGCTAGTAGTGCTGGAGTGAGCAGCGTTAGGGGCAGAGAGGGCTCGCCGTTCCGTGGTCACGGTAACGACGGCCGCGTTCCCGTGGTGGACGGGCGGGGTTCAATGGTGGACGAACGTGGTCTGCTGGTGGACAGGCTCAGTCCTGTGGTGAGCAGGCGAAGCTCGGAAATGGACAGGCGAAGTCCGGGGGCAGACGGACGTGGCCTGGCAGTGGACGGTCGTGGCCTGCTGGCGGACGTTCGCAGTCAGCCACTAGACCGTCGCGGCACTGTGCACGCGCCGTACAGTCATCGCGCCATGGTGGATGGACCCTCGTACGGCCAGCAACTGGCGCGCGGTGCCTCTGCTGACGTGCCGTCGCCCCGACTGGGGGATGGCCTCAGAGGAGTGTCACTGGAGGGGCGCACCAGAGACACCTGGTGGCGGGAGCCGTCACCACCACGCCTGCCATGAGCAGGCGTAGGTAGGGACGCGCTGAAGTGACAGAGACACCTGGTGGCGGCAGCCGTCACCACCACGCCTGCCATGAGCAGACCGGTAGGGACGCGCTGAAGTGACAGAGACACCTGGTGGCGGCAGCCGTCACCACCACGGCTGCCATGAGCAGGCCGGCAGGGACGCGCGCTGAAGTGACAAGGGAGATGTGACAGGCGACGCAACCAGACTTGTGTTCAACTCAATCAATCGACTAAGTTACTCCCGTCGTGCTGTCAGCCCTTCGGCTACTGATAAGGATCAGGGTTCGCCACCAGACCGTGCGCTAGCTGAGATGCAAGTTTAGTATCTAGACATGTGTGTTAGCATACCCAGTCTACGTATACAATTTTCATCACAGCTGGCGTACGGTGTGCCAGCGTACCCTGATCGTTATCAGAATCCGAAGGGCTGACCACACGACGGGAGTAACTTGAGTCGATTGATTGAGTTGAATACAAGTCTGGACGGAACCGTGACATGCTGCCAGAATAGGATCAGACGGAGTCGGTGAAAGATGAAGAAACTGAGAAAGTCGTCGCTTGTTTTGTTAAGTCGTTTTCTTTCTTCTCAAATCAGTCGATTCATGACTGACTCGAATATATATCGAATACCCTTCAACCACGTAAAGGTGCATTTGACTAATGTCTCGATGCGTTTCTATTTGTAGACCTACGGATCGATGCTTTGTTGTCAACTGTGAAGTGACTACAATATGTCACTGAATGGGTCAGAAACTTTGAGTGTATGCTAAACTGACGATGCAGAAGTGGAAGGTTACCTGTGTGTTCGAAAGCCATCGGTGTGAGTCGCATGAGCCACAGAAAGTTTGTCTCCAAGTGGAGTGTTAGATAGGATCCTGATGGTGACAACGAAAGCTAGGAGGGTTATGGCGCCATGTGACGCATGCAGTACGACCTTATTATGTATATCTCATTAACGTTATGGTGTTGCGAGTTTTTACACCATTTCCATGTTCTCAGATATGCTTGGTGGGTATTTTTAATATGTGTCTGTACAATCTCTACGAAGTTATCTGAGGCACTTGTGACTATATTTCAATCTATTGTGCTAATCTATTTCAACTGTACGAATTTTATGGTGTATACTATACGCAACTTATGTACTATTTTTGTTCGTCAATTTTATACGTCAGCGTTATTTCCAATATTCATATCAACATGTGGAGGATTTTAGACAATTTATTAAGGATTTTATAATTATTGATATGCATAGTCATTTACTGAGTTTTATATTTCAGTGTTCAAAGAAGGGAATATTAGTAGGGAATACATTTGCGCATTGTTAAAAGTGCGCCTGTATTGCTGTGAAGTAGGATGAATCTAGACTGCAATGATAGGTATGTATGATAATATTCACCAACTTCTTACATTCAAATGCGACAAATGTTTCGTTACACCACTTTTACAATAATTATAGTATTACATTGCATAGCACTGATTTCTACATATTCTGATTAAATCAGTCACTTGTAAAATGGACAGGTCACTTGAAAAATGGACAGGTCACGAAAATGACGAGACTTGCTACTTTATATAAGAAGGGCCGAATAGAGTGTTCAGCTTCGGAGCTTGGTCTATAATGAGGTAAAGAGGCAGTTTAATCGCAAATTGCAAACATATTCCTTTGTGCATGCTCAGTACTCACTCTTTTTTGGTCCATCCTTGTAACTGTTCTAGTATTTCATGATTTAATGTAATTGACAGTTAATTCAATAGATTTATGCTACATTGATATATGAGAACAATGTTGATTTTGAATGAAGCAAAATCTATATTTCGAGTATGGTTTATTGACGAGTATATTCATCATGAAGCTTGTCTGTACTCGAATGGCTTTTATTCCAATATGTTTATCTTAACTAATTATATAATTTAATTCGATCACGCATTCCTTTTGATTATTGTACATCCCGTTAACCCGCGCGGCGCTGGGGGGGGGGGGGTAAATTTTACCACCCTCCCTCCCGGATTTTCTCAATAACTTGAAAACAATGACAGTGATCAAAATGAAACTTTTGCTAACTTATCCTGCATCAATTCTACGTCTTCTGACGAAATTTTGTTGCAATTGGTCAAGTAGTTTGGCAGATAATGACGTTTTAGTGACGTCATGTCATGCCATTTTTGGTGGAAAAACGTTAAATGTTTGTAAAATCGTAAACAACTGAGTTCTGATGCAAATCTCAAAATAAAAACGTCAAAGAAAGGAAATCATATTCTTTAACAAATGGCTATCTCCGATTTGCGAAATTGTGGATGTTTGACCAAAAAAAACTGATTTTTTGGGAAACATTTCCACAAAGTATTAAAAAAAGATATTAAAAAAACGGAAGACATATTAGAGAACCAATTTTGGACGATATCCAAACCAAATTTCAAAGCAATATCTTTATTTTTGACTGACTTTTGGCTCCCTAAGTATAAGTAACTCATGACGTCATTTTTTTAGTACGTTTTTTTGCTTTTAGTGACCAGATACAGGCAAATAAATACCACCGCTGTATTTCTGAGACAAAGCTGGTCTAGACACATGCCTTTTTTTATTTATATTAATCAATTTTAACTTTTGACCTTTGTGTGTCCCGACCTTGATCTTAGGGCCATTATATGGGGTCAGATTGTGAAAATGGTCGCTACTATATAATTATACGTGTAAAATTACCGATACAACATGTGTCGTATGGCTTTAGTAGAACTGTGACCTTTTGTGACCTGACCTTGACCTTTGCTTACAATTTTACTTTCGCTTATACAGGAGATGCAGTATACCTTTGAGAGCACCTTGTGCGATAATGGTCGCTAGCTAAGGCTTTGAATGGAAAGTATGGCCCACAAACTAAAATACTTAAGTTTGACCGTTTGACCTGATCTGACCTGACAGGTGACCTTATTTTACGAATTTCGGGTCTGCAATGTATGTGTCTCCTTGAGAGCTTTCGATCGCCGCCTTGCACGTCTCGCTGCGGTCATTGGTTCGGAAGATACGAGGGGGTAAAATGTACACCCCAGCGCCGCGCGTTCGGCTGGAGACCCCAGCGCCGCGCGGGTTAAGTAACACACAACTCTGCAAGTTTTCGTTTTGTTTTCATCAACGTGCTAAGTGTATGGATATTTAAGGAGTCGGATAGCAACACCAATTGACCTATGATGCTTTTTAAGGCAATCTTGGAAATGGAAAGGAGCATTTTAGTCTAAAATTCTATACATCTCAGATTTTCTCGTGAAAATGTATGATTTTGAACAGAGTTCCGGGACGAACCGATAGGTATTGGGTTCAAGACTCAAGGGTTTCCATCCTGCTCTTAAAGACTGCTATGTCAGTTAAATTTGCATGCTAAAAATGACACAATCCCGGTATTTCACTCTGTTTATTAATGGCTGCCAGTAGTTGATGGGGTTATCCATTTTCTTACAGTCTAGCAAACGACCAACATGATTAAGGAAAGCATATATTGCTGACGGGCTAAAGATAGTTTCCTTGGGATTATCAGATGATGAAGTGGCGATACCACGTGACCGGATTGTGCTGACCTGTCTCCCATAATGTGAATAATGAGATCGAGATTGAGATTGAGATTGGGCCGCTCTACATCTGACAATCCATTCACGCTGTGTTGAACAAATATATTGTCTGGTTTGTATGTGTTGTGGCAGTCTGACTGATGCCATTGATGTGGATCTTCTGCCGAGGTATATTACACCGAAGGTGTTCACCAGTCGTACGTACGAGGTATATTCCAGGGTATATTATATTATCTTCTGCCGAGGTATTGTATTGTATTACGATCGTGGGGTTATCCACAATAAGTCGTGGCTATTACCACCAAACACATTCAGTCAAACGGTACAGGAATATAAACATGCAGGTCCAAAACACGAGACATATGCCACACACACACACACCTACACACACACAAACACATTCAGCGACGTCCTGTATCGCCAGCGGTTATCAGATGTGCCTCCACAGCACGAACAAAGCATCGCTGTGTCATTTCGGTGACACCGGCAGGCAGTGCGTTGTACAACGCTGGAGCATGATAGGCAAATCGTCGTTTCCCAGCCTCGGTTTTCGGTCTGGGGAGACGCAGGAGTCTGCCCTGCCGGGTGGTCCTCTCTCGTGCGTCACGACACCAGACACACAAGCTCGCGAGCGAATCAGGCGCGCCCTGCCGCAGTACCTTGTGGGTCAAGGCAAGCGTGCGAGCCTCTGCCATCTGTCGGGGCGCCATCCAGCGGAGTTGCTCACGCAGATCAGCCACATGATCGAATTTACGTCGTCCAAAGATGACTCTGGCAGCAAAGTTCAATATATTTTTAATCCTGTCGAAATTGTTCTGGGTGTCATTCCCATAGACTGTAAGGCAGTAGCTGATCCGCGCGAGCACCAACGCTGTTACAAGAATTTTGATGACGCCGTCGGGAAGATAATGACGGCAATGAGATAGGCCTATCAGCACGCCCATGCATTGCCGGCTCAGCTCGGACACGTGTGGATCCCAGGACAGGGCGCTGTCAAAGACGACTCCCAGGTTCCTCACCTCCGTTCGCGGCTGCAAGACTACGTCGCAGAAGCTTACTTTAATATCTGGGAGAGAGCGTAAATTCTGGCGGCTGCCAAAAATGATGAGTTGAGTTTTGTTTGCGTTAACCTTGAGAGCATGCGAGCGGAACCAACTGCTCAGCGAAGCCAGCGAACCTTCCATGCGCGAGGTGAGTCCCATGAGGTCATCTTTCGGCCCGCTCACCAACACCTGGGTATCATCGGCGTATTGGAAGACAAGTGCTCCCTCTGAGTACAATGACAGGTCATTTGAGAAAATTGTGAACAGAAGTGGGCCTAATGAAGAGCCTTGAAATACACCCATGTTGTTGGCGAGCGGCCGTGACAGCACCCCGCAACCGGACCCATCGTTCAGTGACACACTCTGGGTGTGTCCCTGAAGATAGGCGGCGAACCAGGAGGCTTCAATGCCGTACAAACACAGTTTTTGAAGAAGAATTTTGTGGTCAATGACGTCAAAAGATTTGCTCAAATCAATTAGGCACATCATAAATCTCCCCCCTATCGGTGGCGGCCAGGATTTGGTCAGAAACAGACAAAAGCGCGGTTTCAGTGGAATGACGGGGTCGGAAACCGTGCCGAGTGGATGAGAGAAGGTGGTTACAGGTAAGGTAGTGGTAGAGCTGCCGATGGACGACGCGCTCGACTATTTTGGTGATGACTGGGACGAGGGATATTGGGCGGAAGTTTGAAGGGTCGGATGGGTCTCCGGATTTGTGGATGGGGTTGACTATGGAGTGTTTCCAATTATCTGGGATGTCGGGCCGGGTCAGACAGGAGTTGATAATGTGGAGTATGACGTCACCGATAGCTGGGAAACCGGCCCTCAGCATGCGGATGCACACACCGTCAGCGCCGCAGGCAGCCGAGTTCCGCATGCTGAAGACCGTGTGTCCGAGCATCTCCCGAGTCACGGGAGAGAGCGCGAACGAGCAGGCCCCGACACGGGGAGACGCGTCCTAACAACAGGGACCGGTCCCCGCGCCCCGATCTCCGCAGCCACCCGGGGACCCACAGAGACGAAAAACTCGTTAAGTTGATCCGCCGTCGCGTCTGGCCGGACTGACCTCCCGTCCCTCTTCCCCGAAATCACCGTCCTTATACAGTGCCACACTCTGGCCGGACCGCGCTCGCCGATCTCCATCTGTATATCACGACGCTGGTCGCTACGCACAGCGGAGCGGACAGCTCGGTTTACATTTTTGTACTCGGCGGAGTCACGACCAGAGTGCACCAGCGCTGCCCGACGGCGGGCCATGAGGTCACGGGTGGCCGCGGAGACCGGAGGCGCGGTGGGGTTTCGAATGGTCAGCTTTCTCAGCGGGACATGGGCGTCAACAATCGGTAAGAAACGAGTCAAAAATACGGTCCACTGCTCACCCACGGTCGGCGCATTAAAAACCAGAGGTGAAAAAAGCTCCTACTCGACTACGTACGTCGGTGACAGTGGAAGGTGCGCGGTGAGTCAGCTAACCGCTTACGGCTGGATGCATTTTCAGAGACAAAACTTCTAAAAACAAAATTGACCATAACCGTACTCATTTGGTCTTACTAGCAACTCACAGTAATTTGTCAGGCATAACCCGTGCCCCATTCCCGGCTGTCTAATCAGTACGTGTTGTAATCTAACTGCAGCTTCCACTGACCTCCGGGAATCCTGCTGGCTTTTGTAAACGGAGCCCGAGTATTGGGTTTTTCGCTGGGTCTGGTGGGTCCGTGGCAATTGTGGTGGTGCTGTATGGGTTTGCGGTAATTTTGGTGCTTGCGCTGCTTGTTTTTTTCGACTCCTTCGGTGTAATAGTGACGTCACAGGTTTAAATACACCAACTGACTGTATTTTAACAATAATTACCATTAATTGTACCACTCTTTAGCTAAGTAAACACCGTATAAATGGTATTTACATGTTATTTTAGCTAAACAATTATTTATATATGAGAACAGGGCAGCAGC
>JAXIVJ010006198.1:60000-68521 GCA_036785665.1 Chirona hameri
CGGACATGAACGACACCTGGCCTACGCTGTCTTTCCATGCACAGGACAAAGCAGTGGTAAGCACATGTCTATCAGCTGCTGTATTTTTATGTTTACCAACAGTCCTGCATTTGACATTGGTCCAGTTTTGAGAAGCTGTTCGTGTTTCACCTGAAAATATTGTTCGTTTTTAACCTTTTCATTTTTTCGGAAATCATGGAAGCCAAGAAAGTTAATATTTGGGTGTTGCGTATTGCTGTATTGCCAAAATCATCATACTTAGTTTTGACAGTTTTGTTAACAAGTGATAATGTGTGATTTGATGTCAGTTTGCAGCTGCACCTGAACTAAAGTATTCGCATGGCTGTAAACTAAACTGAACTTCAGTATTCGCATATCGGTATAATCATGTTTTTCTGTATTGCGATGACAACGTAAAATATTACATCAATGTTTGTCGTTAAATTGTGCTTAGTGACCATATAACATGCAGTTATGACGTATGCTGTATGTCAACCTACATCGTTGGATTATATAGAAATATGCACGTTTACTCATTATTTCTTCTTCAGCTGTTTTTGTAGCTTATTAGTCCTGGGCATCGTATGGGCACGGAGTAGAAGCGGGTGGTAAGTTACATACTCATTCTTTGTTTTACATTCTTTCAGGCAGCGGACGCCATCGAGTTCTGCCAGATTATGGCGCGACATCTGCGTCACAGGCGGAATGGTTTGAACTCTGCCGGCTCAAAGATGGGCACCGACAACCAGTCGCTGATGGGTGCCATGCTCGACGTCAAGGAGGTGGCTAACCTCGAGCGCCACCGATCCAGCGCGTCGAGCCCATCCCATACGGCCGACGCTATCCAAAAAGCAGTCGACCGTCTTGTGGCTCGCCGCATCATTCCGGCGTCATGTCGAACGTCAACACAAGAAGTAAAGGCCGCCATCGCCGTGCTTCATCGCTGCGACCAGAATATGAGCAACCAGGCACTCCTCAAGGTACTGTGGAAGAGCCAGACCAGTGTTCCCGAGGTACGTAGGTACATAGACCTGGTGTGCCGCCTTTGGATGATCCATCCAACTGAGAGCGTGGTGGAGAGCATGGCGAGTGCAGTGCAAGAGGTGTTCGGTGTGCACCGCCAGATGGACCACACCAATGCGGCAAAGGAGCTGCAGGTTCGGTGGAACGGACCGGATCCGTTCCATGCAGATGCCCTCATATGCGCTGTACAACGAAAGTCCGGTTTCAATTTTGTCCGGCAATCGTCCAACGTGCGACAGGCCCTCGAGGGTACGGTGATAACGAGGCACAAAAATGTATCGTCGCCGAAGTGTGCCATCTTCACTTACCAATAAAGACCAGTCCTCGCCTCTCTAGCTCTTTACGTGACGAAATTTTGCCTATTGTGTAATTACATGACTAGTTGTGTAATTACATGACTAGTCTATTTGTCTACTGGACTGAAATCATTTGTCTGTTTTCGTAATTCTTACCAAAATGCGTTGCCAGACACCTTACTAGAGACACCTGCTGTACATAACATTGTTGCTAGTCAGTGGCGTTGAAACATATTTTGAAGTTCGGGTTTACAAATTAGTTTCAAAGTAGTTTTTAATTATGTCGAATGCGTTGGTCGGCTTTTTTGTAAGAAGTAAGAAATAACCATTTACTTATGTTTTAGGATGTTTCCGAATAACTTACATGTGGCCTATGGCATATTATTTTGTGTTGGCACCGACATAGGCTTGTTTATTGTTATCGATGATTTTAAAGAGCCTTCTTTTGACCGTCATGACTAACAAAATTGTATTAATGCAATGGTGAAAAATGGAAAAAAATGAGTCAGCCTGACCCTCCGTCGGTGACAGGCTGACACTTTTTTTCACCTCTGTTAAAAGCATCCCCCCAGTCTACACAACAAAGGTCATGGTTAAAAGCAGCTAAGTCAACGCGTTTCAAGTTGTGAGAAGAGATGACAGTTGGCTTCACACGAGGCTTTGGAACATTTACACGCACGCTTATGAATTTGTGAGGGCTAAAATGACAGTGCAGAACGTTTACATTTCGTACGATGTCTCGATTATTAACAATACACACGTCTAACAGAGAGCCAGAAGTAAAAGTGGGCAACGTCACAAGCTGGTCGAGAGAGTGATCAGTTAAAAATTCCGCAAGCCGCCGTCGCGCAGGATCACAGCAGTCCTTAAACCAATCACAGTTAAGATCGCCACAGATGACTAGAGGGGATCTAGGGAAGTCAATCAGTACTCGCTGAAGCTGGGTCTCCAGGTCGGTAAAGTCGTCCTGCAGGGCAGCCACTGTGTGAGCCGATGACGCGCTGTCGTCCCCGATCGAGCTTCAGCAGCGCCCACTGCGACTCCAGCCTGCTGGCGGGGCTCCCGGAGCCCGGAATGCTCAGTGCAAACGAAGTGATCCCGGTCTTCGTGAGGATGGCGACACCGCCGTAGCCTCGTCCGTCGGGGCGGTCCACCCGGTTGATGGTGTAACCTGGGAGCACGACGAGGCGACTGGGCGTGGTAGGTCGCAGCCACGTCTCCGACAAGAGCATGACGTCGAAGTCATGACGCTGCAGCTCGTCTGTGAGTTCCAGCAACTTAGGCTTCAGGCTTTGGATGTTGAGAGCACCAACATGTAGGCCGCCGTCTGGGATACTCCGTAGGTATATTACACCGAAGGTGTTCATCAGTCGTTCAGCAACAGTCATATTTCTCATGAATGGTTCTCACGTGCCAAGTGCCACATGCTGCCTTATACGTAACGCATTCTCACCTGGTGACACATTTTGTCTCGATAGAAAGATAAATATTCATGAAAGGATAATGATCCCTGAACGTCAACATTTTTTTTTGTTCAACATTTTTCAACTAAGCCATTTTTTTGCTAGAACAGTGTTGTTCCCGTAAACTATAAAACACTAGCCTGGTAGTAGATTACTATATCTAACCGACCATTTACAGAGCCTCTGTTTGTCTGTATGTTTGTTTGTTTGTTTGTTTGTGTGTTTTTTTCTTCTTCAAACAAACAAACAAACAAACAAACAAAGTACATATACTTATTTCGGAGTTCATGATCGGTGTTTTCCCTTCTCATTTGGAAGCGCGCCATATCTGGCGCTTTTCTTTTTTGATAACGTCTCTGATTGGTCCATGAAACAAATCACCGACAATAAATATAAGGTCGCCTTTGCGTGCCCAAGTGAACTTCCGATTTCATTGCCAGTTCATTGTTTTTTGATTTTTTACTCTACTATTTGTTTTCTTCTCATGATAAGCATGATATCATGATAGTGTTGTATACAGCCAGAGACAAAACTATACAAAACGCTTAATGTTGAAAACAAATGAACCAATTTGCACACATTGAGGGTCGCAACCACTAACTAGGCCGTCTTAGCGTGCCCAAGTTTACTGCTAATTTGGTTACCTTATTATTCAATGTTTGTTGATTGTTAAGGATATTAGGGCACATAATCACAATATGTATATATATGTATATGTATTAAATCAGACAACATCCACAGTACAGTAGCTATTCTGCGTCCACGTCATATTAAAAGGCAAGAGCATCAAGATATGGGACTAGAGGTAAAACACATACATACAACAAGCATTCATGATAAGCAAGTAGACGGATTTTTATTTGGCATGGCATGGCATGCCAACAGCCATGCCATGCCAATAGACGGAGTGCAAGACATATTTTTCATTATATTGTCAACAAAAAAAATACGAGACAAGCGCGGAATTCGAAATTCGTTACCAAGTACTTGCAAGTATTGTTCGTTATAAGCGTGGATCGCTTGTCAACTTTGACTTGAAATATCTCTCGGTAGGAATTGTTATATGCAAAATGTGAGATATTGACTTTTATTTATTTATATATGTTGGTCTCGTCTATCGATTTCAAGCAGGGCCTATTTTTAATATGTTAACTGGGAGGGGGGGGGGGGGGGCAAATGCCCCCCCCCCCCAGTGAGCCGTCCCTCCCCCCCCCCCCCCGTCAAGAAATGTTGCCCACCCTGATTTCAGTATTTCAATGTAATTTTTCACTTAATAGGTATTCAATTAAAATAAAACATGCTTACCTTGTGATAAATGTATACAAATCCAATGCAAATGTCATGATATTCCTAAGTTTGAGTATTTCCCAGTCAAAATAAATATCTTTAAATTATTTCCGGAATATCTCGAATTTCAATATCCTTTGAATAATTGCTCATTGGCGGCAGCGTGGCGGAGATCGGGGGTTGTTGGATCAGGAACGTCGCCACACAATTTGGAGTGGGTGGGGGCAACTGCTGAGCCGATTGTTTTCAAATTTGGTGTGTGGTTAGGGATCTCTCAGCCGCCACTTTCCCACAAGTCAGGGGTGGGGTACTTCTGCACGTGCGCACGTCATCATCATCATCATCATGTATTTCGTTTAGCCTCCATAAAATGGCTTTTATGGCCAAGTGTCATACAGTATGTGTCAGTACAATTACAGCAAAGCACAGTTGAGACTACTCTAATTACCTAAGGATACAACCAATGCGGTCAAAACATGATATCCTAATGACCAAACAAACTACTGCTCATCCGGCCCCCGCAACCACTCCCGCACAGCTCCCCGACACCCGCGAGCGGTCACCGCATCCCGAACATCAGAGGGGGACCGGTTCCACGCAGAAGTCGCCCGGTAGGTAAAAAACCTTCGGGCCAACTCCCTGCGCACCCGAGGCGGTGGCAGTAGACCGGCAAGAGCCCCGCGCGTGTCTCGGACCGTCACGTCACTCCGGTACACGACCCGATCTCGCAATGCGTCGGGAGCGCGCGGGTGATGCATGGCTCTGAACATCATGGCTACGTCACGTTCGGTAATCAGGTCATCAAAGGTCGGCCAGTTAAGCTGATTTAAAAGCGGTGAGACATGATCGCGTTTTTTTAGAACAAAACACAATGCGAGCACAGTGGTTTATAACTTTTTGCAAACGGTGTCGTTGAGTTGTACCGCAAGCACCATATACAGTCAAACAATACAAAATATGAGGAAACACTAGCGCTTCAATTAAAAACCTTTTCATGTCAGATGGCAAACGATGAGACATTTTAGACAGGCCGCTGATGGTCGCATAGCAACGACGCACCACCAAAGACACGCATAGCAACGACGCACCACCAAAGACACATGTGAAGCCCACGTCAAGTTACAGTCACCAGCCATGCCTAAAACCTTAACAGATGATGATGGGTGAATAGCGGTGCTCCGAAGTTAACACAAAAATATATATCTAAGCGTCGCTGCCTACACCGAACTATCATGCCATCAGTTTTGTTTGGATTGATACGCAAGCTATTATCCTCAACCCAAGCGCTCGCTACTTTTAAGCTTGCTTCAAACGCGACACTGAAGGTTGGGCAAATCTACCAGGTGTTACAACAGTGAATGAATTGTGCGTCATCTGCATACAATACGATTTTGCAGTCGTCAAAGTAAGATGGCAAATCATTAGTGAATAAAAGGAACAGAATTGGCCCAATAAGCGAACCTTGAATTACGCCGTGCGTGACAGGCGCGCTCAACAATCCTCCCCTAACGTACTGAGAGCGCTCAGCAAGCCAGTTGTCAAACCAATGGCTGTGTACACCGTACCAACCTAATTTTTATAAAAGCCTGGTGTGTTTCACAGAATAAAAAAGCCTTAGATGTGTCAGCTGTCGTAATACCTGAAATATGACCAAAATCCATATTATCAACCAAGTGACCGATGACGTCAAGCATTGCTTGACTCCGTAGAGTGCCCCGGTCTAAAGCCGTGCTGTTCGCTACAAAGAATGTTGTGATCTAACAAATAAGTCATACAGCTGTTCACAGATAATGCGCTCCGTTATTTTTTCGACGGTTGGGAGAATTGACACTGGCCTGCAGTTGTTCGGATCGAGTTTGCAGCCAGACTTGGTGTAGCGGAATTACACTAGCCATTTTCCACGACGAAGGTAGCACACCCGACGTAATGGAAGCGTTAATGACATGCAGCAGTTCTGGGCCAATGACCAGAAGAGTCATCGTACCATGTCTATCGTAATGCCGTCGTCTCCGGACGCCCGTGAGCCGGACATACGTCGGACAGCGGCTGCCAGCTCCGGCAGCGTTTGCCGGCCGGACGCGGAATGCACCGCTGACCACACAGCGCGGACGCGGAGGGAGGGGGCACGGTCCGAACGTTCGCTGTCTATCGCTGCCGCCACCCGTGGTCCCACAGATGCAAAGTGTTTGTTGAGCCGGTCTGACCATGCACAGGTGCCTTTTTCGGTGTCGATGGACTTCCGAGATGAAATCAGACATCGTTGAATGTCTTTCCACGTGTGTCGCCGTGAGTTCCAGAAAGACGTGGCAAAGAAATCCGAGCGCGCCTGCGCTAGGGAACTCCTCGCCTGATTACGGCTCACAAGGGTAGACGTCACGTGTCCTCGGGGCTCGGATCGCTCTCGCACGCATTTCTGGCCAGGTCACGTGCTCGCATGAGTGTTCGCACGTCGTCGTTGTCTGTGAGCCATGGACATGGTGGGTGTTTCGGTCGGATAGTGATCTGCGGCATGTGTCGGTCAATAACAGGTGACCATACAGCCCGCAGGCAGACCACTTTCCTCCACTCCGGTCGCCTCTCTCACTGCGCTCCAGTCCGCCAGCAGGAGATCGAGCGGAGAGCGTCTGGTACCAGCGAACGGGTTGATTGATGGTAATCTCCTGTGCACCACGTATTTGTATATCAGAAACTACTTCCCTGATCGAGTTGAAATTCACCATACATTTCCTTCGTGTTCGTTCGGGCCATCGCCAACTACTGACTACAAGTTATCGCCAACTACAAGTTACTGGTTCGGTAAAAGTTATGGAAGAAAAATGACGAATGACCTCAGGGTGAATAGATTTTACCTAGTGGAGTCACAGGATAAAAATACTACATGGATCTTTGCATTGGCGGATCCAGAACGGTGTTTTTTTTGGGAGGGGGCGGAGGGGGGGGGGATTCCAAAAAGTCTCATACAATTCTGAAAATGCATCGGATTGGGCTTGCATATCCATTGATAGCTGATTTAAAGCTAGCTTATATTAGTAAAGTTGCTTAGATTTTCTTCTATATCAGGAAATGTGTCAATCTTGCGCCGATTTCAGGCGGTGGGGGGGGGGGGGGGGGGGGGGGGGGGGGGCAATTGCCCATTTTGTCCAACCGTAGATTCACCACTGTCTCTTTGTATTTTGCAAAAGGTGCGGCCTCTGGTGAAATTGTGCAAATTTAGCTATTTCCTGTATATTGGTATGAATTTGCGTGATTCCCCAATGACTTATAATTGGGAGGTCACAAAATAGACTTCACCTTAGGTCACCGATGTAAAAATCATTCGAAATCGCAGAATTGTAGGTGTGTATGACCTGGTTAAATCCTGTGAGTATCTAACTGATCGTCAATGTGGCTGCGGCACGACCTAACATTTTGTTTTTTACTTGGGACCACTATACTTGACTTAGTGACGTGACCCGAAGAGACCGGAGGTAAACAAATTAACAGGATTTGGGCAATTGATAGGCAAGCAGTTGTACCAAAAATGGCGGCTCGAAATGGCGTCGTCTTCCGCTATTTCCAAAAAAAAAACTAAGAGCCTCCCCGTATCCGCCCCACTGGCGGATTCAGGGGGCGGACATCAGCCCCCCCCCCCCTGATGAATGCCCCTCCCCCACAGGAATCGGGGGGGGATGCAATACAAGTATGCCCCCCCCCCCCGCGCGTTCCCTGCACTGAACGTGAAAAACTTAGGAGTGAAGATCTTAGGAGAAAACTTCATGAAAACGGAAGTTTGTGTTTTCTCTCAAGTGATTGAATTTGAAGTTTTTATGTATCCCTTGCATTCCTTTTGATTCCTTGCATTTTCAGTACCTTATATTGCATCAATTCGACGTCTGCCCACCACATTTCTGTTAAATTAACGTAGTATGTTGGGAGATAATAACGTTTTAATGACGTCATGCCATGCCATTTTTGGTGGAAAAACAATAAGCGTTGAAAAATCGTAAAAATAGAGTTCAAAGCAAATAGCAAATTGCAAGTAAAAAAACGTCAAAAGAAAGGAAATGACATTTCTTTTCTAAATGGCCATCTAGGATTGTGATTTTTTGGTTTTTTTAAACCCATTTTGACGAAAAAATGTCCACAAAATCAATTTTTGTGAATTCGAAAAGTGAATTCTTAAACTCGAATATAAAAATAAGGTGACCGGCCCAAATCCGCGGAGGAAAGAAATAGAGATACCTTTTTGCCACAAAAAGATGTTCCCAAAGTGGGGGTACTTTTTGCCCCCCCCCCGTGGTTTTCCCTTAAAATAGGCCCTGAATTCAAATAATAACTCCATATTTGTGGAAAAATGTGAATATTTCCCTATAAGTTTAAAATACCGGGCATTCACGTTTGTATATGTAGGTTTAATTAATTAATTTAATTGTCTTTAGCCACTGGTGCAATCAAGGACGAATCCAGCGGGGA
>JAXIVJ010006199.1:0-62500 GCA_036785665.1 Chirona hameri
ATATATATATATATATATATATATATTATATATATATATATATATATATATATATATATATATATATATATATATATATATATATATATATATATATATATATATATATATATATATAAATATATATATTGTTTGCGTATAATTAATTTTGCACTATTTGAAATATACTTAAATTCACTTTAATATTCGAATATGTGTAGAATTGATCAATCGCACGTTTGGTATTATACCTCGCAGTTCCACAAATATAATTTCGAATAATCCGTCATGAAAACAGTGCATAACGTGCATGGATACTTCTTCAGTATGAGAAACTTCATAGTGACACAACCATTCCCGGGCATGTGCTAGTAGTCCACATTTGTATGACTTCCCTACCTGTGTGACTTCCCTACCTGTGTGACTTCCCTACCTGTGTGACTTCCCTACCTGTGTACATACCTCGCTTACGGCCCCCAGTCGGGGCGCGGCCGGTGTGGCGAGCACGCAGCACACACACCGTGGGGCGGCCCGCCGCGCCGGCCGGCCGTCGCCGCCACCCCCGCTGTTTGCGTCTTGGGCCGATCAATACAAGTTGCGGGCAGTTTTGCTCTCTCACTCTCTGCGGGATTGGCCGTTGTGGTTCGGCACTGGCCGCGCGGCAGAATTAGGACAAATGACAGCCCCCGCACGGGAATACCGTGGCGGGTGTGATTATTGCAATTTGTTGCAGCAGGCGGCGTGGTTGTGGGGCGAGGTGGGTGGCGGCGGTGGGGCTGAAAATGACCGTGGCAGCGCCAAGTCGGCAGCTGAGCAATACGGTAGAAATGTAACCAGAACGTGAACCAGAACCAGAACGCTATACGGTAGAAATGTAACCAGAACGTGAACTAGAACCAGAACGCTATACGGTATAAATGTAACCAGAACGTGAACCAGAACCAGAACGCTATACGGTAGAAATGTAACCAGAACGTGAACCAGAACCAGAATACTATACGGTAGAAATGTAACCAGAACGTGAACCAGAACCAGAACGCTATACGGTAGAAATGTAACCAGAACGTGAACCAGAACCAGAACGCTATACGGTAGAAATGTAACCAGAACGTGAACCAGAACCAGAACGCTATACGGTAGAAATGTAACCAGAACGTGAACCAGAACCAGAACGCTATACGGTAGAAATGTAACCAGAACGTGAACCAGAACCAGAACACTATACGGTGGAAATGTAACCAGCACGTGTGTACTGTCCTATGTGAAGTGACAATGGGATGGTATGTGGCGAAGACGGTACCAGATAGGTTTGAATAGTTAATTATTTTAGATGACATGGCATAAAAACTGTCAAAGTTCAGGGTAGTTGGTTGAATGTAGTGTGAATATTCTACCTTATGGGTTTTAATTAAGTTTGGGTAAAATCTGTGCCACTCTTGGTTTTATCGATCAATGAACATTATCGTTTTATTCCTATCTGAAACCACTTGGATGTGTAGGTTGAAGTTTATGCTACGCTACATCCATGTTTTATACTGTGTATGATTAACGACAGAGAGGCATATAAAACGATTGAAATAATGTCCCGCTGATATTTCCTGTGATGTTCCATGCAGAATTTAGGATGGAGCTGCTTGACAAATGTTCCTGTCATAAGCATTTCTAGCAAAGAACGAAGAGGGTCTGATTATTCTGATAAACCAGTGATGAAGCGCTTTCTTAGTAAAAGTTGACAAGCTACTATAGATCATCTGGAAACCACTTCACAACACAACGATAAAAGTAGCGCCTTAAAAACGCTGCAACAAAATAAGCTCAGCTCTGCTGGCAGACGAGCTTTTCTGAGTCTGACCCTTTTCGTTATAGGTGAGTACGGTACACCTCGGTACTTACAACTGGATATTGATTGCATTACAACCACCAATGCGCGGCATCGGATGCAATGCTGTTATGTTTGCTTATATTCCAGCTACCACATTCATGTTGTCAGCAATGTTTATCTTCATTAAAAATATTTGCATTTATAATTCATCTTCAGAATCGTAACATAAAACATAACATAAACAAATGAAAAGATATATTGGCGATTCAAAATGTATTATACTGGCTCCAAATGCTATATTCATAATTCAAACCGCCATACTGCAAAGGCAGCAGTTCCTTTCTTTCTTTTTCTTAGTAAGGCATCTCATGTTACCTCTTTGAAGTGGAAAGATGAGCAAAGAGATCGCCCATACACACCAAAGAAGTTTGGGAAATAACGTAGGAAAGTTTGGTCAGCCTTTTTTTGTATCAAATTCGTCAAATTTATTCGAACTACAAATACAATTTAATCCAACAAGTTAGTGCAATTCACGAGCGAAATGTCATTCACTACACCTATAATTGGAAGCATTTATGGTGTAATATGTTTTAATCTTCGTTAACGTCTATGTATGTATGTCAGCGACCCATGGTTTGATTTACAATTTAGAGTAGCGTGATTAGTGACCTTCAATTTGATTAATGGAACGAAGTAGTTAAAATGCGCGCCACCATGACATCGTCTGCCTCCATTAGGTTAGTGGCGGTATGTAAAACATCGCGATACAATTCTGGGATGTGTGACATTCAATATGCAAGGATATCCCCCTTACTCATAGATCGCTGTCAGAATTACTGAGGCATTTTCAGCTCCGTACTTGGAACTCTATATTAGGATAACTATGTCTCCTCGAAAAAGCACTTTATGCTGAAATTGCCGGCGCTCAGAGGCCCTTAGCTTCACTCTGACACTTCACTTTCGCATATCATTTTACTTACGGTTTCAGCTCAAGTCCTGGTGTCTCTTCTCACTTCCCAGCAGTAAAAGTCCAAAGCTCCGCAAATGCTCACTGACGTGCCTAAGTGGCTATCTCACGCTTAACGTCGGGGGCTGCAAAGGAAAGGTAAACACAACGTTATATAAGCTTGGAAACAACGAAAACGAACTTTCAGGGTTGGGTGCCACCGCTGTCGGCTCAATTTGTATTTATTACGTCGATACGGATTTCAGCTTTCGCGATTTAGGGTTCCGGGCTGGTCAATGTAAGGCAACATGCACACCATGTTTACAGCATGGGAACTAAAACCATTCCCAAAACAGAGCAATGAATTAAGTAATTCATGATGTTCCAGTATTTGGGCGTGGTGAGTCTCGTCAGGTACCGGTCTGTGTCCGATTCCATCTTGGTAATGCGTGATAGGCATATCTTTTCAAGCCGTACCGCAGGACAGCGTCATGGTGAGAAATATGATAAGTACATCTCTCCATGTAAATCATCTATGCCATGCCACACGATAGCGGTGAGGCTAGGCAGACAGATGAGACTCCGCTGTCTTACACTGCGCCGATCGATACCGAAACTCCATCCAGTCTGCGGTCGAATTCATATCGATAACTTCGGCCTGATGCCGGATCGATAGGGATAACTCGAGTTTGCTAGCGGATCGATACGGATAATTCCAGCCTGCGGCCGAATCGGTATCGATAACTTCAATCCGCTGCCGGATTCATATCGATAACTTTAGCACACCGCCGCGTAGATCGATAGGAATAACTTCAGCTGCTGCCACAAACATACTAGAGTACGAATGCAAAGCACAATTTCAGCGTAGACCTAATCAAATAGCATTAGGTTAGTGGCTATCAAATATAGGTTATCAAATATGCCTGTCTGATTGATCAGAGACCAATTTCACAAAGAAGTTAGTAATTACACATGTTTGCGATTACAAACGCAAGAAAATATTGCAAACTTCACAAAAAAATACATTTCACAAACATTCACCACCTCTGAATTACCGATAGTAAACACAAATGTTAGTACAGCATAAACCTTGAAATCAAGAACGTTTCTATTAAATTTGATGCCAATGACACCTAATTTGATTGTTACCAAATTGATTTAACAAATATTTACATTGTGGTTTATTTTTTATTCAAAATAAAATTAGTTATAGGTAGAATTATTACCGAGCGGGCGCGAAGAGCCCGTGAGGTTTCTCGCCAACTTACTAGACAAATTTACATTTGTCCCGGCCCGACTTGGCCCGACCCGGCCATATATACAGACGCTTTTCGGAAGCTAATAACTTTTCAACCACTACTCTGATTGAGATTGGGTTTACACCATTGGATAGGTCCATCACATCAATTTTGTTTGTGAAATAGTGCGTTCTGATAGAGGTGGTACCGCAGCGCGTGGAAGTTAGAACACGCAAACTTCGAAATGAACAAAAAACCTTGCTTAATTAATGATTCTTGATAAAAAATGGGCGTATTAATCTAAGCATTGATGTGTACGCTGAAGCATGCAGCGCTCAGGACGTACTCCCTTTTGGCGGATTTGAGAAAGGAACAATTTAATGCAACTTAATTTTTATGTTGGTATGCATTGAGGCCTGGCAGTTTTTCTGGAGGACTAAAATGACTATGTGTTACTACCACGTGTGATCCCTTACCGTTTCATATTTCAAACCTGTTTTAGCTTTACCAGAGCGCGCTTGCTCGGTCATCGCCCAAAAAGGCGTTGTACTGGTCTTTTAATTAATATTTCATCGGAATGCAAACTCTGATCGTAAAAATACATCTTGGTAAGCAATGGGGTATGTCAGCAAAATTTAAGCCGCCAGGGGCGCAGGGCAGCAATGTGACCCAAGCGGCGATTGCCGCCATTGGCGACAATGTATTGAGTCACTGAAGGTGGCTCTAAAAATAGTTACGATCGAAAGTGCTAAAGGCTCACGTCTCATGTGGTTCGCTAAAGCTTTCTGAGTTCAATGCTGCCATTTTTTATTATATCAATAATTGGGGTTGCACAAAATCGCGGAAGTCAACCATGCGTGGCGAACCGCCATAAGGGCGAGCAGCCCATCCAGCCTCAGCGGACGATCAACCATATCGACTCGCCGCGGCAGCCGTCGTCGGGGCTGCTGGCTGCGGCTCCTGGGCGGGGAATCTTTCTATCCACCGTGGCTTCGGGCCAAACAACAACAAAATATTGGTGGCAAACAACAATGGTTGTACATTTGATTGTTAAACTGATAAACATACATATATTTAATCAAAAATATGGAAGAAAGGCTTTCACTGTGCATTAATTGCGATGTCACCACAGATTACTGTTTGAAACACTGCTAAACAAACATACTCACCTTCGATTGAGCAGAAGATCGTATTGTCGACACCTGCTTATGACATCCTGCTGGAGCAGCACATACCGCCATGCTCTCCAGAAAAAAATGAGGAAAATACACAAACTTTCGTATAAAATACAGCAGGACCAACGACCTGCGAAGTGCGGTGGCCGTGGCATATGGTCTAATTTTATTCCCTGCTCAGTGCCACTCCTTCAGCTCCTCTTGTTCCTTCTGCGCCGCCTGCACCATCGCTAATTCCCATCACCATCTTGTGTGACCTTGATCGTATGATAAATATAAATAATGACGGTAAACTAAAATACTGCCGTTCACCCGAGCCGTAGCCCTCGCCACCGAAGACGACGGCCGGCCGCGGCGAGACGACATGGTCGATCGCCTGCTGGGGCCGGACGGCCCGATCGCCCTTATGACGGCTCGCCACGCATGGTTGACTTCGGGGCGATTTTGTGCAACCCCAATTATTTATATAATAAAAAAGGCAGCATTTAACTCATAAATCTTCAGCGAATCACATGAGACTTGGCCCTTTAGCATTTTCTATCGTAAATGTTTTTAGAGCCACCCTCAAACAGTGACTTAATGCATTGTCGCCAATGGTGGTGATCGCCGCTTGGGTCACATCGTTCATCAGCGCCATTGATCCTTGTCAACTGACATACCCCATTAGAGTAAACAGAATGTGGCCATTCACCGCTTGGCGGAGCATATCAACAGAACTACTTTCAAAAGAAAGATCGTTGAATTTCTCGACCATTTTTTCACCTAACCTAGCCGTTGTTCTACGTCGTAAAGGGTGAAGGTTCACTTCACATTGCACAAGACATCGTTGACCGCTGCAATTCTATCGCCATGCGGTTTCTCCGCGCGGAGGCGCCCCTCACATCATAGCGCAATCGGTAAGGTGCACTGTGACTGGACTTCAATGCTGAAGATCCCTGTTCGAATCTCTCGGGAAATAACTTTTTTGGTAGTTATACCTATGTATAACTAAACCATTACCCTAACAACCTCGGCAACGTAACAACCTTACCAAGAAAATAACCTGAACAGTCAAACAACGTCAACTATCAATGGAGTTTCTGAAATTCAGAAGCCCTGACCCGCTGGAATTACAAGTTTGTAATTGCAAACATTTCCTCACTTCCGTCAACTTTTGAGAAATAGAACATGTGCAATTGCAAACATTTTTACAAACAATATCTTTGTAAACGAGTTTGTAAATAGTAAATTGAGATTTACTCCCCTGTTGTTTTGTGAAATCCAAACTACAAACATGTGTAAAAATTATTTGTAATAACAAAGAAATTCTTTGTAATTACAAACTTTTTTGCTTTGTGAAATTGACCTCTGCAGTGAAAATAAACTTCCCTTGAGGCTCGGTTTCTCACCGACAGAGGGGTTTATCGAATTCGACTGCCTGGTGTTATGTTAAGGTGTCCATCAGTGGTTTGCTGTCATCTGTACCTCATGTAGGTGCTGAAAGTAGATTATTGGTCTAGATAACCGAGTGGTTTATAATAGTCGCGGAACAGACTGTCACGATTTCGAATTTAGCGCCAACCGTGATAGTGGAATAATAGCGAAGAGGAAGACTCTACGCTGGGTTACCAGACAACAAGACCTGCAGGAAAATGAAGCTGCCGGAGCCCTGCCCGCTTCGTTTTAGTGCCATTATTTTAGCTCCATGCCTTAACTTCCTGCTAACTACTGTTTTGGGTTTAATTAATTGTGAAATATCGCCGCATGTTTGGCTCATTAGCTGTTCGTTATCAACCCAGAGAGGTCGTCAACTAACCGCTGACGGAGGCCGGCCCATTTGCAGACCATTACAGACCAGCATTCATCAGACCCATCAGAGAGGTCGTCAACTAACCGCTGACGGAGGCCGGCCCATTTGCAGACCATTACAGACCAGCATTCATCAGACCCATCAGAGAGGTCGTCAACTAACCGCTGACGGAGGCCGGCCCATTTGCAGACCATTACAGACCAGCATGCATTAGACCCATCAGGTTCAGCCATTCCGGCGGCTCATTTACGATATATAACATAATGCGTCTGATCTGATGTATGTACCATCAGATCCCGTCATTACGCCCGTCGGTCGGTGGTCCCCTTGACTCGTCATTTGGTCAGCACTCTCTCTTAACTCATCCTCCGTCGGTCGGTGGTCCTCTTGACTCGTCATTTGGTCAGCGCTCTCTCTTAACTCGTCCCTCGTTGTTCAGTGGTCCCCTTGACTCGTCATTTGGTCAGCGCTCTATCCTAACTCGTCCCTCGTTGTTCAGTGGTCCCCTTGACTCGTCATTTGGTCAGCGCTCTCTCTTAACTCGTCCCTCGTTGTTCAGTGGTCCCCTTGACTCGTCATTTGGTCAGCGCTCTATCCTAACTCGTCCCTTGTTGTTCCGTGCTCTCTCTTGACTCGTCATTTGGTCAGCGCTCTATCCTAACTCATCCCTCGTTGTTCAGTGGTCTCTCTTGACTCGTCATTTGGTCAGCGCTCTCTACTAACTCATCCCTCGTTGTTCAGTGGTCTCTCTTGACTCGTCATTTGGTCAGCGCTCTATCCTAACTCATCCCTCGTTGTTCAGTGGTCTCTCTTGACTCGTCATTTGGTCAGCGCTCACATCTAACTCATCCCTCGTTGTTCAGTGGTCTCTCTTGACTCGCCATTTGGTCAGCGCTCTATCCTAACTCGTCCCTCGTTGTTCAGTGGTCTCTCTTGACTCGTCATTTGGTCAGCGCTCTATCCTAACTCATCCCTCGTTGTTCAGTGGGCTCTCTTGACTCGTCATTTGGTCAGCGCTTTCTCTCTCTCTCTTAACTCATCCCTCGTTGTTCAGTGGTCTCTCTTGACTCGTCATTTGGTCAGCGCTCTCCCTTAAAGGGAAATAATGACCTTTTTATTTTGTTAGCAACAATTTCTTAGGCTACCGTTATGGTTTTAAAATAATTTTATTTAAATTTAAGAATTCAATAAAAATATTCCCAAATTCAAAGTTGTAAGTTTGGAAGAAGAAATACCAAACAAGTACCTTGTGTACTTCATGAAGGTCATTGGCAAATTCGTCCTTCCCTACCATTGTTTACATCGAGTGCGGCATTTTTTGGAGGCTCTGTGACGTTTCCGATCAAACTGATCCGTGAAGCAATCCGTGAAGCATCCGTGATGCATGACTGACTATCAGTATAAGTCATGAATAACAACAACATGCAAACTATACTAACTCAAATAAAATAAGGGCGGAATGATTTGAACCCCAGGCAAGCAAGTATTCGCAAAGCACTCGGCACTGCGCCACAATAGCAAAAGGCGGGGGAAATGCATATTGGATACAATATTATTACGTCATAAGTTTCTGAAGTGTCAACTTCTATGAAATACAGTGATAAAATACCTTTAATAATAATTAACAGGAAAATTCAAACTTTAAAAAAATTGAATAAGTCTTTAATTTGCTTTCAACTCAAAATTAGATATATTTTGCAATGCTACACAAGAATGGCACCAGTGACGTCATTGACGAAGCTTGCTACGGGACTTGGATATGCTAATCAGGAACAACTCGCCACAATGGTTAAGTGCGCCGAGAAGCATGACAATGACTTTGTAAACAAATCGCCGACGCTAAATAGGTCGCCGTCGATGTGCATCGATGAGCTTCCGATTTAATTGCCAGTTTTGTGTTATTGTTTCTGAGTTTTTTGGGGATTTTTTATTTATTTTTAATGATAATATAAAGCATAGTGTTATATAGAGCCACCGACAAATTATACAAAACTCCTAATGTTGAAAACAAATTAATCGATTTTCAAAAATTGAGGGTCGCAACCACTTACTATGCCGCCGTTGATGTGCATCGATGAGCTTCCGATTTTATTGCCACTTTTTCCAATCGCTGTTAGTTTTAGAAGATCGCCGGGCATATAATCACAACAAGCAGAACGCACAATATATTTTCCACTCCATTGCGTAAAAAGGCAATACGGGAAAAGCCCGCAGTTTGATGAGGACCAAAAGTACTTGCAAGTACCGATCATTAAAAGTGTGGAACGCTTATCAACTATAACTTGAAATATCTTTCGGTAGGAAAGTTTTCATGCAAAATGCGACGAATTAACAATATATTTTGGTCTCGTCTGGCGATTTCAAGTGCTAACTTCATTTTTGTGGGAAAAGGTCATTATTTGCCTTTAACCCTATTTGTAACAGGCTCCTGGCTACCCCTATTTGTAACAGGGGGGGGGGGGGCGGATTCCGCCCCGCCCCCCGGAGATCTCGAGATCTACCTGTCCGATTTTCAAAAATGAAACGGTGTTTGGTTCCCCTCAACACGATCTACATTTATAAATAATACAAAAATATAAATTTGGGATAGGGGGCAACAGGGGGGCAAAAACTACAAATTTTAGTGGTATTTTTGATCCAACATAGCTTTCATGTTTATCGACCAATTTTAACACAACTAATAGGAATCGATAGAGATTGAATCGGAAATTGATATATGACGGTGACGTTTGAAAATTCAAAAATCATAGGCGTGTGCAGGTCACTCAATATGGGGGTGAAGTAAATGCGTAATAAAACCATTTCTCGATTTTTTTAATAAAATAAATGAAATGGTATGTGATTGAGACATTATAAAAAACAGTTATAAATCATATTTTTTGCCATAGGCGGTACCAGGTTAGTGAAAAAGGGGGATAAAATTGGGAAAAGTATTAACCGCAGACAAGTTGCTACCCAGCACTATAAATATGTTACTGATCATAGATAGTTCCTTTTTGCATGTTGTACTTCATCATAGGCGTATCCAGGATCCAAACTAGGGTGGCGCAAGACCTTTTGATAAGTATATTATCCGCTATTATGATACTAACTAGTCAACAGTGACTATTTCACTTACAACTTCAATTAACATTGCTTACCCCCTTTTTTACCCTACCTGGACTCGCCTATTATCTTATAATCGTTCGTAGAGTAGCCTGTGGTGCGTGTTTCATCCGAAAACTGCAGTATGTTATGTCATTGTACGCCCATGCCTCTTAGTTTCCCTTCAATAATATGACCCCCTTTCTTCCATTCCTGAGCGCGCCTCTGCAAAAAATGACTTTATTCCCTTTTCTGGTCTTAGATGTGCATATATTATTATAAGCTAAACGTATATTGCGCCGTTATCGCTGGCATATCGCCATCACCATGCCAGTCACCCCCTTTTCATGTTCCTGAACACGCGCCTGAAACTCTATATGTAATAAATCATGCAAATAATGGAAGCAGAAGCTATCTTTTACATCTTGATAGCTATAAATGCCCCTTACATTGCTCTATTGGCTTCTCGCCAAGCATTGAATACTTCCTGGAAATCCCCCCTTTTCAAGCCCCTGAAACCACCTCTGCCATGCAATTTTGTATGATATTTCATTAACATCATCTAATTTGCACTTGTTGCAATCACGGTAAGCCTATGTAACTCCTTCATACTTGATGCAGTTAGGAAGAAACCGTGAAGATCGCATTTCCGTATTTTCGCCAAATGTCGCCTCCGAACCCACCCAAAACTGTGCCCTGGAACCGCCTCTGTTCAAGTTAAGAACTCAAAATTTTGACTCCAAATGCGGAGTTCAATTCTATGAAAAGTCCCAAAATTGCATGGGCCTGCTCCCAGCCGTTCTGGAGATATCTGCGAAAAACATGAGGGGGGGGGGGCGGAATCCGCCCCCCCCCCCCTGTTACAAATAGGGTTAACTCATCCGTCGCTTGGTGGTCCTCTTGACTCGTCATTTGGTCAGTATTCTCTCCTAATTCGTCCGTCGGTTGGTGGTTCCCTTGACTCGTCATTTGGTTAGCGCTCTATCCTAACTCATCCCTCGTTGTTCAGTGGTCTCTCTTGACTCGTCATTTGGTTAGCGCTCTATCCTAACTCATCCCTCGTTGTTCAGTGGTCTCTCTTGACTCGTCATTTGGTCAGCGCTCTATCCTAACTCATCCCTCGTTGTTCAGTGGTCTCTCTTGACTCGTCATTTGGTCAGCGCTCACATCTAACTCATCCCTCGTTGTTCAGTGGTCTCTCTTGACTCGTCATTTGGTCAGCGCTCTATCCTAACTCGTCCCTCGTTGTTCAGTGGTCTCTCTTGACTCGTCATTTGGTCAGCGCTCTATCCTAACACATCCCTCGTTGTTCAGTGGTCTATCTTGGCTCGTCATTTGGTCAGTGGTCTATCTTGGCTCGTCATTTGGTCAGCGCTCTATCCTAACTCATCCCTCGTTGCTCAGTGGTCTCTCTTGACTCGTCATTTGGTCAGCGCTCTATCCTAACTCATCCCTCGTTGTTCAGTGGTCTCTCTTGACTCGTCATTTGGTCAGCGCTCTCATCTAACTCATCCCTCGTTGTTCAGTGGTCTCTCTTGACTCGTAATTTGGTCAGCGCTCTCATCTAACTCATCCCTCGTTGTTCAGTGGTCTCTCTTGACTCGTAATTTGGTCAGCGCTCTCTCCTAACTCGTCCCTCGTTGTTCAGTGGTCTCTCTTGACTCGTCATTTGGTCAGCGCTCTCTCTTAACTCATCCCTCGTTGTTCAGTGGTCTCTCTTGACTCGTCATTTGGTCAGCGCTCTCTCTTAACTCATCCCTCGTTGTTCAGTGGTCTCTCTTGGTCTTGACTTGTCATTTGGTCAGTTTTCTCTCCTAACTCGTCCCTCGTTGTTCAGTGGTCTCTCTTGACTCGTAATTTGGTCAGCGCTCTCTCCTAACTCGTCCCTCGTTGTTCAGTGGTCTCTCTTGACTCGTCATTTGGTCAGCGCTCTCTCCTAACTCATCCCTCGTTGTTCAGTGGTCTCTCTTGACTCGTCATTTGGTCAGCGCTCTCTCTTAACTCGTCCCTCGTTGTTCAGTGGTCTCTCTTGACTCGTCAATTGGTCAGCGCTCTCCTAATTCGTCCGTCGGTTGTTGGTCCTCTTGACTCGTCATTTGGTCAGGGTTCTCTCCTAATTCATCCGTCGGTCGGTGGTCCCCTTGACTCGTCATTTCGCCAGCGCTCTTTCCTAACTCGTCCCTCGTTGTTCAGTGGTCTCTATTGACTCGTCATTTGGTCAGCGCTCTCTTCTAACTCGTCCCTCGTTGTTCAGTGGTCTCTCTTGACTCGTCATTTGGTCAGCGCTCTCTCCTAATTCGTCCCTCGTTGTTCAGTGGTCTCTATTGACTCGTCATTTGGTCAGCGCTCTCTTCTAACTCATCCCTCGTTGTTCAGTGGTCTCTCTTGACTCGTCATTTGGTCAGCGCTCACATCTAACTCATCCCTCGTTGTTCAGTGGTCTCTCTTGACTCGTCATTTGGTCAGCGCTCTCTCCTAACTCGTCCCTCGTTGTTCAGTGGTCTCTCTTGACTCGTCATTTGGTCAGCGCTCTCTCCTAACTCGTCCCTCGTTGTTCAGTGGTCTCTCTTGACTCGTCATTTGGTCAGCGCTCTATCCTAACTCGTCCCTCGTTGTTCAGTGGTCTCCCTTGACTCGTCATTTGGTCAGCGCTCTTTCCTAACTCATCCCTCGTTGTTCAGTGGTCTCTCTTGACTCGTCATTTGGTCAGCGCTCTATCCTAACTCATCCCTCGTTGTTCAGTGGTCTCTCTTGACTCGTCATTTGGTCAGCGCTCTCTCCTAACTCGTCCCTCGTTGTTCAGTGGTCTCTCTTGACTCGTCATTTGGTCAGCGCTCTATCCTAACTCGTCCCTCGTTGTTCAGTGGTCTCCCTTGACTCGTCATTTGGTCAGCGCTCTTTCCTAACTCATCCCTCGTTGTTCAGTGGTCTCTCTTGACTCGTCATTTGGTCAGCGCTCTATCCTAACTCATCCCTCGTTGTTCAGTGGTCTCTCTTGACTCGTCATTTGGTCAGCGCTCTATCCTAACTCGTCCCTCGTTGTTCAGTGGTCTCTCTTGACTCGTCATTTGGTCAGCGCTCTTTCCTAACTCATCCCTCGTTGTTCAGTGGTCTCTCTTGACTCGTCATTTGGTCAGCGCTCTATCCTAACTCATCCCTCGTTGTTCAGTGGTCTCTCTTGACTCGTCATTTGGTCAGCGCTCTTTCCTAACTCATCCCTCGTTGTTCAGTGGTCTCTCTTGACTCGTCATTTGGTCAGCGCTCTTTCCTAACTCATCCCTCGTTGTTCAGTGGTCTCTCTTGACTCGTCTCACTCGCCGAGCTGTAACTGTCGCCGTTAAATTTGTATCGCGGCTGCGAACGGTTACGATCTGCCGTCCTGGCCCGGCTGAGTGAATCCTGTAGTTTTATCCGCTATTTGGGTTCGGCGGCCGGCGGTGGGCGACCATGAAGTGTGGCGCAGTTAAGGAAGCTCCGAGTTTACGAGCTGCAGCGCCTCTCGGGGGCGAACTTACAGAGTTGTGTTACGGCTCGCTGTTCAGTTCTGACCGTCACTCCTATGCATAACGGACAAACCGTCTGAGCTTCTAGAAATCCTGCGATGTAGGTGTCTTTGTGCATTATACTCATATGTATGATACATGTTGCTTTTCCACAGAACAGCTTATTAGGTTGGCTATATTGAACTTTGCAGTAACCAGTGGGCACAGCATGTGTGAGGTCATTGGTTCAAGACACTATATGCTGATGTATACTTTGTGGCAACAAGCCCATATATTTTCATCGCATTCATGTTGTATAGAAAAAGTAAAAAAAAATCGAACTGCTCGTCTCAATACTCGTTATGTAGAACAAGTTACGAGTTGCATCCGACTGATACGAACATAATACGTCAACAAACTTCAGCTTTGAAAAGCCAAACAGAACTAGGAAACAAATACAAGTGAACAGATGAATGAAAAGCCGTCATATTGTTTAACAATGCACCCATTTATTGGCTCGTGTGCTCGCCAGCGCATGGAGCCAATACGCAACCCACCCGGACGTTGCGCTAATACAGTGTCCGGAGGCAATAGGTCGTGCACTGATCGATCACCAGATTGAGTGGTGACATTTCCCCACTATTGACAGCCGAGCGTGTCGCGACATTTCCGGGGCTTCGGTGCGCCAATATCGCCGCGTCTCGGGCCCACTTCTGGCGGAAATCATCCCGTGTGCGTGGGCATTATTGCAGTACTGGCGCCGAATCCGCCGGCTTTCATGGCCAGACTTGCGATGAAATTCACAGCAGCGTTATTACATCTTGACAGGCCGGCTGCAGGGCGGAATTAACTAGCGTTTTGATGTCAGTCGACGTATATATTTAGGTTTTTTTATTTCTTCAATGGGATGGACAACATAATGGCTTCCACTGACAGGCGAAGTCAGAAATGTAAAGCGCACTCACCGAACATGATAACGAGAAACACAAAATCCAACAACACTCAAGATAAGATAAATACAAGGACAACGATATTGGTTGCGACCTATTAATAGAAAGGAAAGCCATTCGACGCTAATACAATTCAATTAGCCTTGATTCACCGGTGTTGGTAATCACAATAGATGCAATTAGGTTGCATTACGACCAGTTATTGCCTGAAAATCTAAAGGCGTCCTCATTTGGAGGGCTAATGGCCCGGTCTAATGGCCCGGCCCAGCCCTATGGAAACCCACGCTGTTTTTCGAAGATGCTCCTCTAGATACATTTCTTGGTTTCGATACCATGGAACGTGCTGCTCAGTTTTCCCTTCTCTCACTTCTGCCCGGCGGTGTGGGAACCAAAACTCAATGTAGAGGAGTGACAAAAACATAACCCATACCGGGCCTTGCAGATCACTAGTTAGTAGGTAGTGGTAACTTGAAGAGCATTGATACGTTTATCCGTCGAACCATTAACCTGTTAATGGTTCAAGTTGTTAATCCGAGTCCTTTTAAATGGGGCAATGCTCGGTAATAGGCTTCCACACACAGAAGAGCAATATCTTCTCGGAAACAAACTATTGGTGACAGGCACTCACACACGCATAACAGACAGACATACCTACATAGGCTCTTCAAGTAGTAGCGTAGAGGTCGAGATTACCGGACGCCATTCCAGGGTGTGTAATCCGCTCCTTCAACATTGGTGAAAAGTGTGACAACCGCGAGCAGCTTCCAGCATCTTGGCCGTGTTTATCATATCTGCTCATAAACTATATTTGGCTATCAGCTAGTTTTGACCAATCAGTCTTGAGCAAGCTCGACAGTGATTCGTCAGGTTGTGATGACGTGAAGGCGGGGAGAATCGTTTGTTTACATTTAAACGGGTTCGCCATATTGGTTCGCTGGTAATTTACGGGCGTGTGTGCGTGTGCATTTTTAAGCATTTACTTATTTTTATGAAGCGTAAAACAATATTTAAAGGTGTATATGAAAGCCGACATAATAATTGTATCTGTCAACATAGCAGTATTTTCCCAGAATACCTCATAAGCTAAACATTTACACCAAAATCTGTGCGTTCTTTAGCTGAGGACATCTGCGAAAATTGTCGACATAAGAGGCTGTAGGAGTAGGTTAGCTATATTGTTGTCTTTTTTCAAGGACGTAAACCCATAGATTGTATCACCTTATATAAACAGACTAGAAAACCCTTACCAATGTGACTGATATCGGTATTACTTAGGTTTTGAGATACCATTATGAGTAGTACCAGTGACGGCAGATCGTATTTTAGGATGGGGGGCAAAGAAATCCAGAGGGTCCCCTCGGCAAAAGGGCCCCTCACACGGCCAAAGGCCACCCCCCCCCCTCCAAAAAAAATCGCGAAATGGTATCTCCTCGGATTTAGGCTACTATATTTTGAAGGGCCTCTAAATGATCGCAAACAAACGTCGGACAGGCCAATGTTGAAGTCTCAGGCCTTCTGAGGGCCCCTCATGGCCTACCGAGGGTCCCCCTCAGGCCCACTGAGGGCTTTCTATCGGTCTTAGAAGGATCATCAGGCTGGCTGGTGGCACATCGGGGCCATGAGTCATTGTTTCGGTAAAAAGGAAAAATCGAACCAACTTCTTGGAGTATGGATTTTCTAGTCTCTTACAAATGTATGGGGAGGCAAAATCATATGGTTCCTTTCCCCCCCAACTTCTTGAGTGTTCGGGCAGCTGCCTCCTCTACCCACCCACCCCCCCCCCCCCCCCCCCCTCCTTTTATCCGCCGCCACTGAGTAGTACCTAATGCTACCGGTCCTGTCCTGTGGGTGGCTTGCACTAATTAACACAAATTGCCAAGTGTAGTAATTACTAAAAATCAATGATAATAGTTGACTTATGAGTTGCAGGACATAGCAAGATGCCTTTTTGCGCCGTCGGGGGTGCAGCAACGACTGACATGCCAACACAAATGATCAAGATAACGTTTCAGATCCTATACCATTTCATAAATTTCCCGAAGATTCGCCTATAAGAAAAGTATAGGGGGCGCATGGGAGCCCCCAAGCCCCCCCCCCCCTCCTTAGCCCGGGTCGCACCCACCAAGCGTGCGTAGGGCGCAACTTTTTGTATGTGCCCCCCCCCCCCCCCTGACCGAAATCTTGGATCCGCGCCTGTACTATGTCACGAGAAGGAATAGCAAGGTCAAATAAATACAATATATTTGATGAGGTTTATGTCTCCCTAGGCAATTAATTGCGATACATTCACATTTTCCACGCCGGGTAATGGCATCAAAGATATACTTATCATCATTTCGAGCGGCGGTCGGCCGGGGCGACCGTACCTAATCGTTGAACTTTGCGCAGATACAACAGCAAATATTTGTCTGATTGCATTTTTGTTAGCGGCATCCGGCAGAGCGGTTGATTTGTGACATATTACATATTACAAGTTTTGCAATCGACCAGTAAACGAAGAAACTAAGCGCGATCTAAGCTTCAGGCACGCGCGCACTAATGTTGTGTACGGCGGCCGTCCGGCCGCGTCCCCCGCCTTCTACGTCACAGCGACTCCGGGGTCGCGGCTACTAAATTAGTGTTTGTCACCACTTTTTCGGCCGGAGTGTTCTACCTGGTTTATACAGCCTTGCGCCAGTCTCTCATGTCAGGCTGTGCCTGAGAAATTGAGAACAGGATAGAAAAAGAGAAAAAGATAGACCCAAACACCGTGATCTTCCCTAACCTATGTAGCTATATGGAGGGGGAACGGCATGAACCATCCATCTTGCGATCCCAGACTGCTCTGCGTGCTCGCGGCTCGACGTGTCCACGGCGGATAACGGGTCAATCAATCGCTAATGCTGACTTGGCCCGGCATTATAATTCATAGGGGCTCGCTCGCGACCGCTTGGCATGCAAACTGCGGACTGTAGCGTCATAAAAGTCGCTGCCGTGGAGGATGCGTTCTGCTCTGACCGGGCCAGTCTGTGGAAAAGACTGAATTGTCATGTTTTAACGGCGTATGAAACGGCACATGGTAGCATTCGTCGCTATGGAAGGTTTTGTTTTGCTGCTTACCACCACATAGGCAGGCCAGTTACCATGCTATAATAGCCATTTTCACGAAGGAGTATTGCGCTGAAAAGATTCTGAAAAGTTTCTGAAAAGTTATACAAAGTTTTGGTATACAAGTCTTAGTATAAAATTATTAAGTATAAAAGTCTGATAAAAGTCTTAAAACTAGCCGTTTTAAGACTTTTATCAGACTTGTATACTTAATACTTTTATACTAAGACTTGTATACCAAAACTTTGTATAACTTTTCAGCAACTTTTCAGAATCTTTTCAGCGCAATAATCCTTCGTGAAAACGGCTAATATGATAATTGAATGGATATCTGCCTCAATAATATTCAAGATGCAATGTATGTACATATGTTTTGGAGTTTGATAGATGAGTACTCAATATTGAATACGGATTTACATTGGAAGCAAGTTTGTGCAAATAACAGAGATTTAGTGATGTGTTTACTCAATGCGAGACGTGAGCACCTATGATCTGAGTAACCTACTGGTCTACTGGATGTCAGCGATATTTAGCTTATTCGTGGCGCTTGTCAGCACCCAAATGCCTGATCAAATGCATGACAAATTGAGCTATCTTGAGTGATAAATAAAACACAAACAAAACACAAACGGCTAATTTCTATAACGACAGTGATTCAACCAATTGCATTTATCTTGATTGTTTGACTGTTATGTATGGTCCATTGATTTAGACCCTAATGCAGTCAGTGGTTCTCAGCGTCAAGGGCATAGCTACCCCTTTTGACGACCTGAATGACTTGTTACCCCTCCCCTTCTTCTCCCCATTGTGCAGGCCGCAGTCCTTAGCGTCAAGCTATGCGGTGCAGCATAACTTCAGGCGTATACCACTAGTGCCATCTAGGGGCAAAACTATAACTCGATAGGTGTGCTGTTGCTCCTGGTTCAAGGCAGTAGTCCTCGGCGTCAAAAACATAGGTTTCAGTCTTGTCAGATCTGGTTCCGAGCTGCGCAGAGTGATAAGAAGTGTTAGCTACAATATAAATTAAAAACGGTTTTAGCAAAACCCTTAACACGCGCCCTGGAGGGTCTCTGCTAATTATACGCCCAGGAGGGGGGGGGGGGAATTTCGCCTCCCCTATGATCTCGAAAACCACGCAACGTGGCGACAAGCAGAAGACGACGTTAGATAGCTCGAGACAAGCTCTTTCGAAAGTATTTCGTTCATTTTTTTCTTTCATGTCAATATTGAAGTCACCAGAGGTCATCAAGGGTCAGATTTTCAAGTTTTCAAGACTTCGCTTCGAACACCCGCAAATATCTCGGGAACTATGATAGTTAGCAGCATACCGTAAAAGGAAATCGAACACCCTTGAAAAATACAATCGACATAAGTGTCCTCAGATTTGAGCTCAGGTCAATAGTTTAGGCTCGAAAGGTTATCAAATGTCAAAAAGGTGATTTTTTCTTCAAAACTGTTTTTCGCAAATAACTTTTTACCTAATAAAGATAAAGCAATAGTATTTACGCCAACGTGTTTGTCTTATCAAGGCGATTTGAATCATATTCATGGTGACCGAGTTAGGTTAACTGAAAAATTTGACCTTAGGTCAAGGTCAAATGGTGACCCAAGTTGGTCATGTTGCATATTGGGAGACGTGTATGGACGAGGCAAACACATTGGTACCATTTTATCTTCTCTATATTAATTAAGTCGATAGTTATTGAGAAAACAGTGTTGGCGGTCACGAAATTGACCTGACCTTAGGTCACCCATTTGTGAAATCCGAGATAAAAAATGTTGGTATTTATGACCTTATGAAGTCCTGCAAGATTAAAACCGATCGACCTAAAACTGTGGCTGTGGTACTACTGCAAACGTTTTGGAGTTGAGGTCATCACGTGACCTGGTCTCGTGACCTGACCTGAGATGACCTGAGGTTAAGAATTTGACATAATGTGGGAAGTTTATTGCTGAACAGGTTTGCAAAAAACTGCAGCACTGCGTGTCGCCGTTTTTGCGCTATCCTTGAAATACCGTAGGGGGCGGATTTCGCACCCCCCCCCCCCCCCCCCCCCCCCCCCTCCAGGGCGCGTGTTAAAGCCGTAACTACATGTTTAAAACCATATATTACGGGTGAATTCCTTGCTGACAAGTTGTACTCCGAACAGCCCGTTACCACCGTTAGGATGACACATAACGCCTTGAACAAAAAACATCAAGCGCTGAAATATCAATTAAGTTTTGCGCACTTCATAGAAGAAGAAATATCAAAATGCTATGTCATACGTGAATTAAATCAGACATTAAATGAAATGAAGACCTCAAATCAAACTACCTTGATTTGAAATCTTCAATTCCAAAGGAGATCAAAGTTGAACACACTGTTTTGAAACATTTCTAAATATTACCTTATTTCAGCTCTGAAATTGGCCGCCGCCTGCGGCAGCTTTGTGGACTCCCAGCGGACAGCGGCACCGCAGCGGCGTTTGCTCACCATTTCCTTCCTGATCCCGTTCAAAGAGAGGCGATGTTTGCCATCGCGATAGGCCTGAAACGCGGCCGGTATTTGTTGTGCTGCTCTGGCCTACGAGATCGCCAGCCAGGCGCAGCACGAAGCGGCCGCTCGGCAAATATGGAAGCCCTGCTATATTATGCCATTAATGCACTAACTGCCCAGGAACAGGCATTCGCTGCAGGTATCGCCAAGGCGAACACAGATCCTTGAAAGCTGCTCGGAATGTAGAAAATCTGCCCAATGTGCCCGAATAGGCACGCGACGAGCTCAGTTGGTAGCACTATTGAGCTATGTGGACAATCTGTGCAGATATGATCTGGGTAGGAATTCAATTTAATTTGCGCGTGGTCGTTTTGTCGCAAGACTGGCGGCGGCAGAGGGAGATTTTAGTTGTTATTTAAAACCAAGCACACACAAATCGAGCATCACCATTCGTTATACTCATTGGCATAGATCCAATTATGCACAAAATAGTCATGAGAAGAAATAGCAAACAACTAGGCCAATGTAATTAAAAAAAAAATGAATATTGCCATTTACACATCTGCTGTTGTAAAACATGGATGTTTAAAAATCTTCAACCCAAGCTTTAAATACCTTTAAAATATGTTCTAGGTGTATGTTTAGGCTCCAACTACCAATTCAGCCGCCGCAAAGGAGATTCTTTGATTGATGGCACCCTGTGCTGTACCCGTCCACCGCCAGCGACACGTCTATTCTGTGGTCCACGTCCGGTGCAGGACCAAACCAGCACAAACAACAAGCAAAGTTAGCACAAATTAGAGCAATAACTATCAGAGGCAAAACAAAAATACAAATTTAAAACAGGGTTATACCTGATTAACATATAGTTTTAGAAAAGCAGCAAAGCAACAAAGCAACACAAGGGCAAAATGAACAATAGAGGGGAAAATAGCAATCAAAATGCATGGAACCATCATTAGCAAATACTTCACTATAATGCCACACAAATACCACACGAATACTAGATTTTGCTGAAATAGTCTGTATGTACCTATGTTTTTATCTTTAGCTGAGCCACCTTCGTTTCTATTCATGAAAAGGAAAAACCGACGTTATGTAATTCGAAAATTTCATATTTTAATTAATATAATGTCAAACACATCCTATCTTGTAATCGAAAAAAGTATTCACAGTTACACGCTAACTACCGATGCTAACACCCGGAATTCACAAAGCATTTTCGTGAGAATCTCCAAATTCCTGCACTGCCTTATTTCTCCAGCGGAAATTACGCCAACATTTCCAAATCACGTTTCACGAATGCGTGCGTACTTCTCCCACAACACATAACACCTCCCTTGCGACACTTTGTCTTCACGGGGACAGCCCTATAAACATATCTGTTTACGACTTTGTGCCTTGGGAGAGCTCAGCTGGGCCGTTTCTCTCCAGTCGCATCTCCCCAGCGGTGAATATCGCTACTTCAACCTTCTCACTGCTCGGCTCGCTGTGTTTTACCACCGCACGGATCGTCAACAGACACCACCGTCTGTCGCAATATCCTCCCCCCACCAGAGGGGATGGGGGGGGGGGCGACGTCGACGGCAGAGCGCGGACGTCGCATCGCCGTCGGTTGTTTGCGTCGTATAGTGTCGCTCAGATTGTAGCTGCCAGCAGCACACATTAGACGAAAGTGCTCTGGAATCCCTCGAGGCCATGACGACCGGTCCCGAGGGCCCTCAGAGGCTACCGGTGGCTGATGGCTGACGACTGACGGCTGACGGCTGACGGTTGACGGTTGACGGCTGACGGCTGACGGAAGGTCAGCCTGCACCTGCAGGCTGGCATTACATTTGTCGCCAAGGCCAAAGCGGTGGAACGTGCCCCCCCCCCCCCCTCCAACTTGTATTACCGAGCGGGCGTGAAGCGCCCGTGAGGTTTCTCGTCAACTTACTAGACATTTACATTTGACCCGGCCCGACCCGGTCATACAGACGCCTTTCGGAAGCTAATAACTTTGCAACCACTGCTCCGATTGAGATCGGGTTTTTACCATTGGATAGGACTATCAAATCAATTTTGATTTTGTTATAGTGCGTTTTGATAGGGGTGGTACCACAGCGCGTGGCACCCGCAGACGTCGAAATGAGCAAAAATAGTTATTGATCAAAAATGGCTTGATTTATCTAAGCATTCGTTTTCTATGCGCTGAAGCATGCAGCGCTCAGGACGTACTCCCTTGTGGCGGATTCGATAAAGGAGATCATGTACAATTGAATAAAACTTCTTTTTTATGTTGGCATGCATGGGGGCCTGGCAATTTTTATGGAGAACTAAACAGACTAAAAGGACTATGTGCTACTACCACGTGTGCTCCCGTACCGTTTCATATTTCAAACCTGTTTTAGCGCGCCCGCTCGGTCATCGCCCCAAAAAGGCGTTTTACTGGTATATGAGGTTGAGTGCGATGCAGTTTGCTCTGAGATCGATCCAGACTCGGTGATTTTAGGGTCGGAACTTAAAGGTATGTTGTTGAAGGTTATCATCAATTCGAGGAGTACCCTGGACTTTGAAATAAGATGTGTAGTTAACCGAGTTGTCTCGTAAAAATCCATTACTTGGTTGAGATGAATACAGAATGTAAAAATTGATGGTGGTATGGGAAAAGAAACGTTAAATCGGTATCCACGTCCTCCTGAAGTTTCACCATTTAAAAAAAAAGATCCTCCATGTTTTTAATGCAATAATGTCAACAAATGGTGAGTGAACTATACGCTCTAAAAATACGTAGTGCCTGAACAGATGTTTTGGAAAGGCAGTTTAGGTCGTCAACCAGAACAACCTTGTTTGAAACGAGCGCTGTTTTGCTGATTCCAGTTCTGAAAGGAGCTTGCGCCTGATTGTTTAAAGGGAATAGGACACCTTTAACATTAGTTTTTAACTGAGATAGCCAGATTGTCGGGGAGTACTGAGAAATGTCAAAATCTGCAATTTTTCCTTCCAAAACGACCTAGTTGCTGAGTTTCAACGCAAAAACCGTTGGGTATATTTGATCATATTTTAAAGGGACAAATCTTGTGATGTTTCGCATACGTCATTAGTATTCCTACCGCACTTCGTTTTCGCCAGGGTAATAGAACAACGTTTTCGCTATTTGGACCGGCCGCCACCGAAACGCATTATGTGATCATGAGCTATAAATATTATTGGCCATAACTTTGTCAATTTTCACTGGATTTCCAATTGAAAATAATACCAACACTCGTTTTGAAAAGGCACATCTTTTGAAGGTTGGCTCTTACCGGTTGCTGCAATATTCTCCGCAATAGAAGCACATGCACATGTAACTGCGATACATTTGGGATACATTCTGCCTGTGGTTACAGTTTTAAGTAATTACCTCTGTCAATTGTGAACCGATTTTCAATTAAAATACCAATAGATTCTTAGTGATAAGACGCATTTGTTGATTGGTGGCTGGTCGGTGTTCATGCAATATATTGATTCTATTTTGACAAAGTTTGTTTATTGTTTACTTTGAAGTGCCGATTAGCTCAAAATATTATTGGCTATAACTTTGTCAATTTTCATCGGATTTCCAATTGAAAATAATGTCCACACTCGTCTTGAAAAGGCACACCTTTTGATGGGTGGCTAGTACCAGTACCGGTAGCTGCAATATTGATTTACACCCACCACATGCCCATGAACACATATAAACACATTTGTGGGTAGGTATATCACATTTATTTATGTACATGAACATTATGGGTATGTACTGTGTTCACGCAACGCCACTCCCAACTCTATCTGTACAAGGCCATAGTGTAAACATTCACACATTTTCAATCGCGACCAATATACTCGCGAGTCGCGACCCAGCGAATGAGGTTGTTAGTGTTGCTTACATATTCTGATTCAAGGATAGGCTTTTGCCGGTATGACGTCACTACTCGTTTTGGTGACGCAAGATTATTGTGACGTCATATGTATTCATATAAATGTTTTTTCTCCCAATTATGACAAATTGGTACCTGTTTTGCAAAAACGAATGCCAGAACCGTCATCAGGACACTCTTTTCCATCATTCCACGTACTTTCCCAAGGTGTACTATTCCCTTTAAGATATTTGCATTTAGCCACTAGGTGTTCTTTATCATTTGCAAACTTCCAGACAAATACAAAAAAAAAATATTGAGCGATGAATTAAGGGCCGATTTCAACTAAAGACTGAATGCAAGAATACTAAGGTGTGAATTCACTTGTTCTACAGCTTGTATTGTGAACCAATTTACCAGAAACGGCAACTCGTCATCTCCAAACTTCAGGGAATTATAATATCAGCCAGTTCAGACAATCAAAACTCAGGCTCAGATTCTGACAGGGACTGCTGCAGGTAAAGTTCAGGTCGCACTTTAATCCGCCTTGCATAAAATTTGCACCACTTGCTTCGTATATGCGGGAATAAGAATGCGCGTCAGGGTTACGATAACGCAAAGTTGAAAGATATTTGAGAAGCATTTTAGTGTGGTGAAGCACACTGAAGTCAGTTATACCTATGATCGAGTGCGGCAAAAGATAGCAATCTTGCAAACTGAAACAGCCTAAAAATACAAACAACGTGCCGCATAAGTTAGCAAATTCACTAGTGGGAAATCCCCCACAATGTACCTGAAATTCTCTAGAATACGTCACATTAACCAGTAAATCGTACTAGCGCTGACAGCACCATTTTACTTGGATCAACAGAGCCAGTCATGCGCTCTATGGCCGCCGTTGTGCTCCAGTGAGCACATAACTGGCGATCAGCTGAGCTTGCTGGAGATATGACGATTCTAATGGACGATCGTGCAGCGCCAACTCGCCGACACATTCAGCACTCGGCTCAGCACGCCTCAGCCCTTCGGACGGGATTGTGCGAATATCTCCCCGGAATGGGTTTGCCGGACTTCTGGCAAAGTTAAATTGCTCGAGATGTTCTCAGTGAGCGGGGATTGTCTGAAATGACAGCACTTGGAGACCGATTCAGCAACGCTGTTTGCTGGGATGATATTTTGACGCAAAGCTGACATGTGTGTCATATCGTGAACGGCATATTCTGCGTCAAACACCACGTTTTGCTGTATATTTATGTACGAATCCGAAACAGAATGAGCTACCTGGCTGGTATTACCGCAATACTTACACAGCGATGGCACCTTAATTACAGCAGAGCTCTTTTACGACAGTGCCTTTGTTACGCCAGCACCTGCCACACAACAGTTATTATGGCGACAGTGCCTGTTACGCCGGAGTCGTTCCAGGTTCGCTCGGAAACAACACCAGCCAAACCGGATATCCTCGCTCAAACGAGAATCCATCAATTTTCCGTCGTATCGAGCGCATTTCGCTCACTCCGCTACGTCGGGCCGGTACGACAGAGCTGGGTAACTTTTGCCAAACAGAGCGATGGCGCGTGGCATTTTTTCAGTTAGAGAGGCTTCTCGGCAGCCGACACAGGCAGCGATGGGATCCCAATCCTGCGGCGACAGAGCCGACAAACTTCTCCGGAAAGATGACTCCACTCCATTAGGGCCCTTCCGCTCCATCAGCAGGCACCGTTCCGCCGGTAGCAACCCGTAACGCTGCGACATGCTTCTCGCCGGTGCGGCGGATCTCAAGCCAAACAAGCCATCGACGTATGAGCTCGTCTTTCTGTTTAATTTCCCACACGCCGACCGACGCACGTTTCCGGTTTTGTTTTGACTATCGCGATCGCCCGGCGCTTTAATATTCCACACTGGTACGCCCATAATAGCGGCATTTGTATCGGACATTTAATAATTTAGTGAAAAACAACCCGACTCGACACGGCTGCCTCGCCGAGCGCGGCGAGGCAGTCGTACTCGGCGAGCCTGTTGCTCTGGACGGGCGGGGGAGAAGGGAAGGAAGGGAGGGGTGGGAGGCAAGGGAGGGGAGAAAGGGAGGATAATGGAGGGGAGGAAGCTCAGAACAGACTGACAGTCTCCGGAAAAAAGGGGATACAACTTTGAGAAAACTTGATACAAAAATACCGGTGCTTCGGAATTATGGTTATAAAAACAACACACAGATGATTTTACATGAGGTAGAATATGGAATGCTTATCGAAAATATGAAAGCACTTCAACAATAAACTACCGTCTTTGTGCTGTTTTTCATGGCACAAAATTAAAAACTTGCAGACCATGTAAATGACACGATTCTTCGTCACTTTTAATTTCTGCTGAACATGATCTGTATCATGCCGCGCGGTATCCATTGTCACTGGGACGACCCACGGCAACGCGTAGTGCGCCTGTGACAACGGGCTGTCTCAGCTCGATAGCTGCAGCTCTGCCCCGACAACTGCAGCTATGTCTCGATAGCTGCAGCTCCGTCTCGATAGCTGCAGCTCTACCTCGACGGCTGCAGCTCCGTCTCGACAGCTGCAGCTCTGTCTCGATAGCTGCAGCTCTGTCTTGACGGCCACAGCTCTGTCTCGATAGTTGCAGCTCTACCCCGACAACTGCAGCTCTGTCTCGATAGCTGCAGCTCTGTCTCGATAGCTGCAGCTCTGTCTCGACAGCTACAGCTCTGTCTCGATAGCTGCAGCTCTGCCCCGACGGCCACAGCTCTGTCACGACAGCTGCAGCTCTACCTCGACAGCTGCAGCTCTACCTCGACAGCTGCAGCTCTACCTCGACGGCTGCAGCTCTACCTCGACAGCTGCAGCTCTACCTCGACGGCTGCAGCTCTGTCTCGACAGCTGCAGCTCTGTCTCGATAGCTGCAGCTCCGTCCCGACGGCTGCAGCTCTGCCCCGACAACTGCAGCTCTACCTCGATAGCTGCAGCTCTGTCACGACAGCTGCAGCTCTGTCCCCGTGGGGACGGTGCCTCGGTCTTACGCCCGTCACAGTGACGCGGGCGTCAGACAGCCCAGTCCGACAAACCCGCTCTCCGCCTGACAGCCGTCGGTCAAACCCGCTCCTCACTGGCAGATGTCTGTCAGGATGACAGGACGAAACGGCAGCGACGGACAGCACTCAAACTAAAACGGCCCGGGAGGGTTGATGAAGATTTAGTCCCGCTGGATGAGTGGATTAATCATTGGATCGCATGGCGTTTGCTGGTCTGCAGCCAGCAAAGTGATTAGGGGAATTATCTCAGTGTGATGTTGTATAATATAATTTATGCTTAAATGTCGCTATGGTAAAATATAACTTATGTTCCAATTCATATGCAGCCTTTTGACATTGTTTCGCAAAATCGATCAGTTTTTGGCAGAAAAAAATAATGCTAGGTATTTCAGGTTACTCATGCCAAGTATTTCAAATTTAAGTGTCAACTGGGATAAGCTATAATCAAAGTTCAAATACAAATTATCTTTGATGAAGCAAGGCAGGTGACTCTTAGCCCAGATGACCTGATAAAACTATTGTCCCTCTGATGACCGTGTGGGAAAACGAGATGACTTGATGATGACCGTGAGCGACGAGAACACATTCTGCCAGAGCAGGCGATAACGAACGGAAGGTTATGGCACATCTGAGCGGTCCAGCCGTCACTCGCCAAGAGGACACCATACTGCGACTTATGGTCAGACTATAGTCGACTTTGAGGAAGCTGTAGTTGCTTGTATGGACAAGCCGTTCAGGAAGCAGACAATGTCGAACATGCTAGCTGCACTGCTACCGAGAATGTTTCTGTTGTCGAAGAATTCCATCAACGCTGGACGATATGATTCCGCGAAAAACAATTGCCAGCTAGTGTAGCTTAAATCAGGCGGCTGAGAACTCGTTTATTCTCATCATGTTCCGGGAAATATGGAACTTTGTGTGATTTGTGGATCTTCCTAGCCTACCGCATTGCGTTCCGGCTTCGCACCACATATAATGGGATACGGTGAATTTACGAGCATGTTATGCCATCTTCAAACCCATTGTACACAATGTACAATGTACAATGCAGATGTCTTCGATCTAAGTGCGAAACCTGTATTGGCTCCGATATCTATTTGACTTCGGGTTCTAAACGTCAACCTTCCCGCGCGGCGCTGAAGGGGTAAATTTTACCCCCCCTCCCGTATTTTCTCCATAACGTGAAAACTGTGACAGATATCAAATTGAAACTTGCGGTACCTTATGGTGCATCAATTCTACATCTTGTGCTACAATTTTGTTGAAATTGGTGAGAATTTTGAGAAGATAATGACGTTTTAGTGACGTCATGTCATGTCATTTTTGGTGAAAAATGTTAAATGTTTGAAAACTCGTAGAAAATAGCGTGTTAATGAAAATTGCAAATAAAAGACGTCAAAAGAAAGGAAATAGCATTATCTTTAACATGGCTATCTCAGATGTTCAAAATTTTGGGGTTTTGACCCCCAAAAATGCAAAAAACGGATTTTTGATTTTGATTTTTGGGGAAGAATTTCCACAAAAGTTTTTTGTTTGAAGATTAAAAAAAAAAACGGAAGATATATTAGAGAGCCGAGTATGAACGATGTTCAAACCAAATTTCAAAGCAATTTCTTTATTTTTGACTGACTTATGTCTCTCTAAGAATAAGAAACTCATGACGTCATTTTTTTAAATTGCGTTTTTGTTGGCTTGTTCTGCCCAGATACAGACAAATAAATGCCACCACTGTATTTCGAAGACAAAACTAGTCTAGAAACATGCAATGTTTATTTAGATTAATCAATTTCAAATTTTGACCTTATTGTGACCTGACCTTGACCTGAGGGCGATTATATTGTGTCAGGCTGTGAAAATGGCTGCTTCTATCGAATTATACGTGTAAAATAACCCATACAACATGTGTCGCATGGCTTTCGTAGACCTGTGACCTTTTGTGACCTGACCTTGACCTTCACCTTTGCTTAAAATTTCACTTTTACTGATGCGGGAGATGCATTATACATTTGGGAGCACTTTGTGAGATAATAGTTGATTACAAGGCTTTGGATGGAAAGTATAGCCCAAAAACCCAAATACTTAAATTTTGACACTTGACCTGACCGTGACCTGACATGTGACCTTATGTTAATAATTTCGGGCATGCGTTAGATTGTTCTCACTGAGAGCTTTTGATCGCCGCCTTGTGCGTCTCGCTGCGGTTATTGGTTCGGAAGATACGAGGGGGGGGGGGTAAATGTACCCCCCCCCCCCCCCCCCAGCACCGCACGTCCGGATGGAGACCCCAGCGCCGCGCGGGTTAAGGTAGACTTATTCGATATACCGTCCTACCTCTCAGGGACATTGGTGGAGAATGTACTGAATTAATTTGCATGCTGATCAGTGCGAAACTCCGTTTTCCTTATTTAAATTGGGTAAGTGAATTTTCACTCGAGTGGACCATTTCCATTCGATTGGACGTTATTGGCTTAACTCGGCCATTGTGCATCGCTCCAGGTGCTCAGTGCTAAGTCTCGCTCTCTGCCTCCAGCGACAGTCGAACGTTCGATGCATACGAATGGGAAACCACCGTGCCATGCAACTGCATAATTCAATAATATACCGTCAATGGAGTTGTCCACTGGTCTTGATTTTCGTGCTCCAAGGCTTTAATCTCTCCAGACAAAAATACACAGATACCCAGCTGAACTGTTCATGGTGTCGAAGGCGCGGGGCGCCGTTGCGTTCTCGAGAGACCGTCAGGGCACCCCTTGCGTCTACCAACAGCATCGTGACACTATCGGAAGGCACCCTGGCACCCTCAGCAGACATCTTGCCGCTCTCACAACGCATTATGCCGCCCTCGGAAAGTACATCACCGCCCTCGGAAGGCATTATGCCGCCGTCAGAAGGCATTATGCCGCCCTTGGAAGACATTATGCCGCCCTTGGAAGGCATCATGCCGCCCTCATAGCGCATTATGACGCCCTCGGAAAGCATCGGAAAGCATATTGGACCCGTTTAATTTACATATTGGCGCCCCTCTGGACCCAGGGGAAGATCCAGGGAGGGGCCATGCCCCCCCCCCCCCAAAGGTCCTGCAACCATTATTTGCCCCCCCCAAAAAAAGTCGGTCGGACGTGCTGTTGCTGGCGGGTTAACCCGCGCCCCGCTGGGGAGGGGGCAGAATCTGCCCACCCCCTCTCCCAGATTTTCTCAATAACTTGAAAAGTCACTTGAAAAGTATAATAGATGTCGGCGTACAACTTTCAGTACCTTATGCTGCATCAATTATGCGTCTTATCTCAAAATTTCATTGAAATTAGTTTTGTAGTTTCGGAGGTCATGACGTTTTAGTGACGTCATGACATGTCATTTTTGGTGGAAAAACGATACATAATTGAAAAACCGCAGAAAATCGCGTTTTGAAGCAAATTGCAAATAACAAACGTCAAAAGAAAGGCAATGGGATTGTCTTAAAAATGGTTATCTCGGATTTGCGAACTTTTGAGTTTTTGTCCCAAAAATATTTTTTTCGGGAAAAAAAATCCACAAAATAAATATTTTCAAAGATATTACAAAAACGGAATATATATTGGAAAGGCAAGTATGAACGATACCCACACTAAATTGCAAAGCAATATCTGTATTTTTGACTGACCTATGATGGGTCCCTAAGTATGAGTAACTCATGACGTCATTTTTTTAATTGCATTGTATGGCTTTTCTGACCAGATACAGACAAATAAATGCCACCACTGCACTATGGGACGGATCGGCTTCAAAATGCCTCTTAATTCAGTATAAGATACAACTGCGATGATTTTACGGTTACATGGGCTACTTGATGCGCCGAGTTCGAATCTGACATTTGTTGTCATGTCAAATACAATTTAAGTTAATTTTCCCCACATTATGACGTCATACGGGCGTCATTTGAGGCAAACGTATATGTGTTTGCTCACTGCTAGGTCAATGACCTTGTATTATATCAGATGATGTTTTATGCTGCTCCGATATGGACTGGGTATTTTAAGACGCTCACTTTTAGTTTGGGAACCACTTTTAAAATCCCATTTATTTTTGCATTCATTCATTCATTTTTATCTTTCATTCATTTGTTCATCCCTTGATATAACGATATTTGCCCTGAAACGTTCCGCGCCATTGAGACGAGTAACATTGGAGACAGTAATTTGTTCGCAGTGCGTCATCAAGTGTGACCTTCCTTTTCGGCGACTGAGTAGCTGCGTTTCGTAGCGACACTTAGGTACCTCAGTCAGCGGTATCCGAGTCGCTGCCGTCCGACGCACCTTCACCACCGAGGTCCGACTTCAGCAGTCCCAGCACCTCAGATGTAAGTCTAACTCTGCCTGCCGCATCTGTTCGACAACGCGGTCCCAGGTACATCGAACTGATCAGAGGGTCGCTTGTTTCCAAAAGGTAACCGAACTGATCGGCGATGTTGTGCAGGCGCGTGTCCTTTCTCGCGTGGTGGAGGCGGTATGACCGCACGTTTCGCGCTTCCTGGACCTCCTCACTGAGTTTGCCCAGAGGGAGCGGGAGCGCCTCGATCACCGCCGCTCCGTGCACTAGCACTTTATGTACGGACACAAGCATATGATGCCACGCGTACTCTGCCACGTACAACTCTGCCGTTCTGTCGCAGTAGCGATGGAATTCTGCGGGCTCGATGTCGTGGACGCACGCCGCGCCAGGTCGCCACGCCGATGTCGTGACAGGGCCCTGGCCAGCCCCTGTCAATTTGCCTGGCAACGTTTGAGCCGTTACCATGGCAACCACAGCGACTCAACTAACCCAGCATCTCTCGCAATAGCCTGGGGTGCAGACTGCTTATTGATTCGACACTGATTGAATCAAGTGGAATTGTTCAATCAAAATGCATTGAATCAAAACAATTGATTCACCACTAGATCTTTTGATTCATGAATCGTGATTTAATCAAAACCCGCATCAAATAAATGCTGATTGAATCAAAAGATTGAACGATTCAAGTACACTGGTAAATTGTGCAAATACATGCAGTCCCAGTGGCTACATTCATTTATACTAAAATACTATTGCTGTAGCAATGTTTTAATGATTATATATATATATATATATATATATATATATATGCATGTTTCCATTTTTATTGATTCGACGTAAATTCACCTAATATATGTAAATGTTGAATCAAACATGAATCGATTTTTTTGTATTCTTTGAATCGGAAGGAATCAATTCTCAAATTGTATTCGTGAATCGAACGGTGATTGAATCATTCAGATTCCAAAATGAATAATGATTGAATCGTTCCAAAAAGGTTGAATCAATAACCAGTCTGCTTGGGTCGCAAGCACTCAACCTAAGACGGAACGGCCTCGCCCCATGCGGGAGCCGCACCGGCCGACCGGTAAACGCTAACTTCAAACTGGCATATCTCACAGAGAAGCAGACAGAAGCAAACACATCCTTTTGCAACACTTTGGCATGATGTTTCTGTCATAAATCATGGCAAAAACTTGGCGCCGACTAGCGGCTATTTTTTTTTTGTAGGCTTACATGTAGATGAGGATATCAAATAAAATGAGTCAGCATTGTAAACCATATTTCAAGTATTTCTAACATGCTTACAAATTAACTTAGAAATTATATTAAGGGTGTATATGTAAGCTAAAAGACCCACGTTACCTTGGTATGCTTAGTTTTACCATAGCAGTATGAATTATGCGCTTAATGAATGATTAAGTTAAGGTAGTTCACTCGGCTACTCCAAGTGCGCACGCTGCTTGGGCGACGTTGCCTGACTTTGAGGCATATTTTTTCCACATAGAAACAGTTGAACGCAAAATCAAATGCTACCACTCGATGCACCGATCAATTCTGCACAGAAGTCCATCTCAATCGTCCTCAAAATTGAAGTTTCATTTTGTTTCGAATTAGGAGGCATTTTGAAGGCGATCCGTCTCATAGTGACTGTATTTCTGAGACAACACCGGTCTAGGAACACATGCCTTTTTATTTAGATTAATCTATTTCAAGTTTTGAACTTATGCGACCTGACCTTGACCTGAACTTCACCTCAGGGCCATTATATGGGGTTAGGGTGTGAACATGGCTATTACTATCGAGTTACACGTGTAAAATAACCCATAGAACATGTGTCGCATGACTTTCGTAGACCTCTTGCCAATAGTGACCTTTTGTGACCTGACCTTGATATTGACCTTTGATTACAAGCTCAATTTCGCTTATTCGGGAAATGTATTATACCTCTGAGAGCACTCTGTGCTATAATGTCGCAATCTAAGGCTTTAAATGGAAAGTATGGCCATCAGCCCAAATACCTCGATTTTGACCTTTCACCTGACTGTGACCTGACATGTGACCTTATCTTGACAACTTCGTGAATGCTTTAGATGCGTCTCATTGAGATATTTTGATTGCCACCTTGCGCGTCTCGCTGCAGTTATTGGTTCGGAAGATAACAAGGGGGGAAGAATATGCCCCCTCTCCCCCAGCGGGGCTTGTGTTCGGCTGAATACCATAGCGGCGCGCGGGTTAACGACGCGCACTACCCCTCCCCCGGTGAACAACTTTTCGATGACGGCTTAAGGGCCGGCACCCCCTTCCCCGCTCAACAACTTTTTGGAAATACGCCACTGGATTTGACCTCCCCCCACAAAAAAAAACACCAAAAACATCCGCCCCTGTCTGGACCATGCCGCCCCTGTCACCGAGGAAATATGCCGCCCTCGGGCCAGCGGCCCCTAGCCTAAGATAGTCCTGGATCCGCCCCTGCCTCAAGTATAGGTATGTGGAAGTTCGAGATTATTAGAAACACTATGTTCTTACTTAACATGGCTATATTTTTGGCTCTAGTTCTAAATTTAGGCGTTTTGGGCTACTTCCTAAAGCCTAAATACAACATTGATTAACATTTAAAAACCCATATTAGTGCAGATATTGGATATACAAATATAATTTAACAATTCAAAAGATGTATTTAATACCAGGAAAAGTGTAAATTTAACATGTAACTAATTTCAAAAGCAAAGACTTTGGCTTTAGTTTGATTAGCCAAGTTTAGTAAATATTAAGAATACTGCCATCTAGCGGTTGATGGGGTTTAACACGCGCCCTGGAGGGCCTCTGCTAATTTCACGCCCTGGAGGGGGCGGATTCCGCCCCGCCCGCCCCGCCCCCCCCCCCCCCTAAGATCTCGCTCCCCATAAGAGCTACAATAACGATCTTTGTAGGGTAGGGAAGTTCTGTAGAAAACTCTGTTTTGCGAAATTTGCATGACCCTAGGTCAATATCTTTGAGGTCAAATGGGGTCAAATATGCCAATTTTTCACATTTTAGCACTTTGCTCCAGAACCGCCCCCTCCCCCAACAACAAAACAAAATATCAAGAACTATGATAGCTAGGAACAAACAGAAAGGGGCAATCGAAAGCTCTTGAAATATGCAATCGACATAGTGTCCTCAAATTCCAGCTTAGGTCAATAGTTTAGGATCCAGAGGTCATCAAAGGTCAAAAAAGTGATTTATGGCAAAACAGTTTTTCGCCACTACCTTTTTATCTTATACAGATAAGGCAATTATTTTGATGCCATCGTGTCCGTCTCGTCAAGGCACGTAGAAGAATTTTCATGTTGACCAGTAAAGGTCAACTTATAAATTTGACCTCAGGTCAAGGTCAAGTGGTGACCCAAGTAGGTCATGTTGTATATTGAGAGACGTGTATCGACGAGACAAACACATTGGTACCGGTTTCACTTATCTATTTTTATTCTGTCGAGAGTTATTGACAAAAAAGTGTTGGTGACCTCAGATGACCTCGGCTGACCCTGTAGGGGTTACGGAACAAAAATTGCACCCAGATCATTAACATGACCTATTATAACATGATCCAGAAGGAATTGGACTGATAGCATGCGTATCCTCGGAATAGGAAGCATTTTAATATTTCCCCATTGACTTATAATGGGGGAGGTCACGAAATTGACCTGACCTTAGGTCGCCGATACACAAAATCCGATATGAACGAATTGTAGGTACCTATGACCTTATGAAGTCTTGCAACTTTGAAACCCATCGGCCTAAAACTGTGGCTGTGGTACGACCGCAAACGTTTGGAGGTGGGGTCATCACGTGACCTAGTCTGGTGACCTGACCTGAGATGACTCGAAGTCAAGAATTGCACATAATGTGGGTGGTTGATTTACGAACAGGTATGCACAAAACGGCGGCGCTGCGCGCCGCCTTTTTCCACTATCCTCGAAAAACCTTAGAGGTGGGCGGATTTCGCCCCCCCCCCCCCCCCTCCTCCCAGGGCGCGTGTTTAAAGATATCTATTGACCAAACATCGTACTAGTTTCGAGTCGCTAGTACGTCAAATGGGACACTATTTTAAGACATTCCATTCCTTCCCTAGGCTGATCCTCATCCTGTATGTATCACAGTGGCATGCACGTTCCATCACAAACACGTTCAAACACTCCCTCTGCATTATGTTAATGTCTCCATTACGTTAATGCTTACTTACATTACGCTAATGTCTCTATTCAGTCGTTTCTCCATCCTTGGCGGCCTCTGCTTTCTGGCAAGCCATGTAGCTCAAAACGTCGCTCGCCGTTTACCTCGGGGAGTAGCTCAAGTGGCTCCCGTATAGCTCACCGTGTAGCTCACCACATAGCTCGCCGTTTACCTCGTCGTGCAGCTCACAGTGTAGCTCGCCGTATAGCTCACTGTGTAGCTCACCACGTAGCTCGCCGTTTACCTCGGCGTGTAGTTCGCGATGTAGCTCCTCGGGTAGCTCCCCGTGTGGCCCACGTGTAGTTCGCGATGTAGCTCCTCGGGTAGCTCCCCGTGTGGCCCCGTGTAGTTCGCGATGTAGCTCCTCGGGTAGCTCCCCGTGTGCCCCCGTGTAGTTCGCGATGTAGCTCCTCGGGTAGCTCCCGTGTGGCCCCGTGTAGTTCGCGATGTAGCTCCTCGGGTAGCTCCCCGTGTGGCTCCTCGTGGGGCTCCTCGTGGAGCTCACGGACGTGGTGTAGCTCCCAGAGTAGTTCGCTATACAGTCGTGTTTGTGACCGGTCGCAACCGTATCTTAATGTTATATTTGTATTTTATTTTCGCCTCTGTTGGATATCGTTCCAATTCTTCAAGCCCTTGCATCTTCGTACCGGGATGTTTCGATTGGTCCTGAAGCGGACGTGGGCCAGAGTCTTGGCGTAGAGTTGGCGGTGAGTGGATGTGAATACACACTGCAGTGAACCAAGGTGTTCTCTTCGCGCCGAACAACTACATGTCTAGTCAATATTCCACGTTAGTGACTCTTCTGTAATTTATGAAACGTCAAGAATGTAACAAGAATACGAGTTATACCTTTTGCTTATTTGGGTAAGGCGCTGACTCATTTGCACGAATGGAAGAACCACCACTGGTCTAGCTAAAGAGAACTCTTAATTTCAGTCAATCCTGTTATAAGTCACAAGAATATATTCATACCTTTCCCACCAAGTTCCGCACTATTAATTTCTTAGCTAAAATAGAAAACCCCGTCATCATAAGAGCTTGTCTTTGATTCGTCATTCAGCCTTTGTCAACGGTCTCTCGACCAAATCACACAAACCAAAAAACACAAATAGCGTATTTATTCATCGTTATTTGCCCTTTGTTTAACCAGAATCCCGTTAAACCAACATAGTATCGATATAAGTCAGACATTAGTAAAAGGCCATCCCTCGCCAGTTTTCACGCCACTGCTCCCTGTTTGAGGTCGGGAGGGGCCGCGGCGACGCCTATCAGACGTCAGTCTTCATTTCAACAGCCGGTGTCAGTCACAGCTGCCTCAGTGGAGGTGGTCGCAGTCACAGCCACAGGCCTCAGTGTTGATGGCCGCAGTGATCATGGTTGCAGTGATCGTCGTCGCAGTGGGCTGTTAAAGGACAGGGTATAAGCAGTGTTATCTCCAGCTACAATCGTAGTTCCTCGAATGAATCACGCGACAGAAATTATACATGCTGAATAAAATAGATGGATGTTCCTTCCGAGATGGTTGGTTATAAAGCTAGCATTACCAGGATGGAAAAGAATGACGCGACAACCAGCATAACACTTGAAACCTCCTATCGGTTTGGCACACATGCTACAAATGCACCTCCGTTATCTCATGCACTAATGGCTGTTCATAGGGGCTTTGTAATGCTATACAGTGATATACAAATGGATTAATTTTCTATTGGAGTTTGAACGTTTACTTTCTCGTGTTTTAATCCGCATCAAAATGTATTTTGTAAAACAAAACTAATTCCGGAGGTAACTTGACATCTGGAAACAACTGGCTGAGAACTTCATGAAACATCAACGATAACCGCTGCATGTATTATATCATGAAATATGCGTGCTTTTTGACTTAAATCAATCACTCTTATAACGGGGTTTTACACTGAGATAGCAGTTGTGAAGGCCACGTCGAGAAATCACTTACAGCATACTCTGGTTGTAAGGACTCTCCTACCGAATATATTTGGTGTTTTATCCTGAAGCTTGGTGCGCTTCGTATGGTAGCATGTGTTAAAAGCAGCGGTGCTGGACCAACGAGCGAACCCTTCGCCATTTATAATATTATAATATGTAAACAATTATAGGATAAGCATTACATTTGTACTTACTACTTTTATGAATAATTATTTTTACAAGTTCCGAATATTTTACATCTGCTTTCGAACCACACAATGTCATAACGGCATGTGCCACTTTTGAAATCCGCGCCACTTCTCGCAATCTATACTGAATATGCGAGTATATGTTTTCGAAATATATTGCTTTTGAAAAAGTTACCTTAGGATATATCTTGATAATTTAGCCAAACCATTGTCATATCAGCATTCTCAGGTACGAATACTCCTTATTAGCACATTCACAGCGATTTGGCAAAGTGAATGTTTTCCTTTAACCCTATTCCTGTCTGGCTTTCTTACGCTGAATCTGTCCGGGAGGGGCCGATTTGGCCCCTTCCTGAGAGCTGGGCTCCAATGAGAGCTACAATAGCGAAATTTGGTGGATAGGAAGGCCCTACAAGGAGCTCTTTTTGTGCAATTTGCATGACCTTGGGTCAATATCTTCATGGTCAAACGAGGTAAAATGTACCGAAATGTCCATGATATGTTTTGGTGAATAGTTGTTTACTCATGAAAGATATAACAATAATGCTGCCACTATCGTGTTCCTCTCGTCCAGACGCGTATATTTATATCAAGTTTGACCAAGTAAGGTCAATTTGAAAATTTCACCTTAGATCAAGGTCAAGGTCAAGACCAAGGTGGCCAAAGTAAATCACGTTGCATATTAGAAGACGCGTATTGACGAAACAAGCACAATGGTACCAGTTTCAGCTCTCTATCTATATCATGTCAAGAGTTATTGCCAAAAATGTTTGTAACCGCGGATGACCTTGAGGTGACTGCGGTAATGGTGACTGGGCACTGCTTCCGGGTCAGCGCTACTTTACCATTCAATCCATCAAAAACAATTCGCAGTGACAAGCATTCTGCTTGTCGCTGCGTTTCGTAGTTATTGAGATATTAGCGGAAGCGGAAATCAACACTTCGTGGTTAGCACGAACTTCCGGCAGTTTTCGGGTTATAACTTTACCAGTTATCAAGATATCGACTTTAATTTTTGATGTGTACATATACTGGTATAATATTTCGGGGTCATGTCGGAGATTTGTCGATTTATAAAAAAACGGAAATTTGATATACATGTAATTAAAAAAAAATCTTCAAAATTTCGACATTTTAAAATCAAAATTTAGCCAATTCGAGATAGCCATCTAAAAGCCCTTGCTACTAGTATCTCTTTTGCCTTTAATTTTGCAGAAAAAAGTAAACCCTCCACGAGTGTTTAACCATGCAAACCTTCGGTATCAAAAAGGCCGAACAAGCCTCCCAAAAGTGCTCCTGGAGCCGCCTATGAAGCAACTTTTTTTTTTAAAACACACCATCAGATGCGCAATGAACAGCTAGAGAAAGTCAGAAAGATTGAAGACCTTAGCTTTAATAATGAATGTGCAGCACACAAAAAACGTCGGAGGGGGCCGATTCGCCACCCACCCCCCGGATTTGAATAGGTACAAAAAAAATATACACGGCACACTGTTGCTATTTGGTTTCAGAGCGGCCAAAACTCCCCTTTTGGCTGGATCATGGGTCATGGCTGGATATGACCAAAACGTCTTTCGAATAGGTTTTATGATGTCTTCAACTCACGGGTTCTGAACCGTTCATGAACAGGGCCTATGGACCAATGAGTTTGCTGATTTTGGAGCTTGTCTAATGTGTGTTGTTTATCACCAGAATATATAATTTTTGGCATGAAATGAAATCCTACTTCATGTTCTTTCATGTGAGGATAAATAATGAAGGAAAAATTTGTCCTTCATAGAAAACAAACAAAATATATGTTGAGCCATTATTGCTGACATAAACAATAATAATGCCATTTTCGAAAAGTTCGGAAAATGAATGTAAAGAAAGCTACGGTTAAAGGGACTGTCCCACCTTCCCAAAAGTTGTCAAATGTACGCCGCTTGTGGTGCAAAATATGAAGTAATTGCTACCGAACACGATTATGGCATTTGTTTCTGGCAAACAGTGCTCAATTTCATAAAAAGTTAAGTTTTAATATTTGGGTTAATGACGTCATATTGAGCGCAGAGAGCTACACAGAAATCCTTTACGCTGCCAAATTATGGCACAAGTATTTCAAGACAATTCTGGCGCTTTGATTACAAAACAAACCAATTACCAAACCATTGAAACGTAGCAAATATCTACAAGATTCACCTTAAAACAAGTCGACTACCATCACCATTTGGTAAAGAGAGACGACGTCATTGGCTTTAGACCCGTATTCAAATACACGTAGGGTTTATTCGTTACAATTGTCAAGACCAAGCTCGAATTTCTGTTCGATTAGACCTATGTGGTTGTTTTAACTACTACCCTACTATATTTCAATGCCAATCCAACAACATGGCTATCTCAACTCAAATATAATGTTAAGTTGGGAGCATATAGAACACCTTCATACATGTGTCCTTAATGTATATCCACAATATTTGCCACTTTTTGCCGGATTCATATTTATTACAAATTTGGTAAAGCGTTACCAGCCGCGCGGGGCATGGCTCGGCCGCTGCATCCGCCACCATAGGGGGCGGAACGGGGGAGGGCACCGGAGCACCGTGTCCCCCTTGAATTTGCAAGGGGGCACCCATATCAAAGTGCCCCCTCCTAAATTTGGTATGGCTAAGGTTCATGATTTAGGTCTAATTATCAAATTTATGGAAGCACATTTGTATAATGCAGTGATTATTTACGAGCGAAATAATGCCGGCCTGGCATTTCCGTTGAGTAGGCCAGACGTTGCGTCAATATCATGCAGTGGTTTAGTCGGCACGATGGAAACCGCGCTAATACGCATAATGCGCAGCTTAGACCTAACCCGCGCCCCGCTGGGGGGGGGGGGGTATTGTCTGCCCCTCCATTGATTTTTTTTCTCTTCAATATTGATATGATGTGCCAGCTCAAATCCTTTCGATTGTGTCCCCCACCCCTTCTCCTGGATTTTCTCAATAACTTGAAAATTATGATAGGTATTGACGTCATGCAATTTTTGGTGGAAAAACGATTAATGTTTGAACAACCGTAGAAAATCGAGTTTTGATAGAAATTCCATATGAAAAACGTGACCAGAAAGTATGTTGCATGTTCTTTAAAATGCAGATCTCGTTTTTATAGTTTTTTACCCCCAAAAATACAAACATTGTTTTTTTATTCGGGGAGATTTCCATTTTTTTTCTTCATTTTTTTTAATATATTACAAAAACGGAATATACATTAGAGAAACAAATATGGAAGATATCCAAACCAAATGTCAAAGCAATATCTTTATTTTTGACTGACTTATGGCTCCTAACTATGTATAAGTAACTCATGACGTCATTGTGTTGGCCATTGCTGGCGGAATATTACGGAAATGTGCTTTTGGATGTATGTTAGGAGAGTTTTTGAGACTTCCATGCCATATAAATTGCAACCAATAAATGGTTACAAAATAACTTATCCCAGCGACTTTTATGGTAGATATGTCGACTCCCTTTTTTCACAACCTAGGTCCGCCATTGATTTATTTTTTTCTTGTTCAATATTGATATGATGTGCCAGCTCAGATCCTTTCGATTGAGCCCTTTTTTTTAATATAGCACACGTACTTTGGAAGTTATTAGATTATTACCGCTCTGACATCAAATAGCAACAGTGTGCACGGGTTTGATTTACGTTCCTAGTTAACACGCGCAGTGGAGAGGGGTATGTCACTAACACGCAGTGGAGGGGGGGGGGGCACTTTAGTGCCCTTCCCCTAAGATCTCCGAATGTATGAGAGCTAGAATGATGAAACGTACCGGATAGGTAGGTGCTATGATGATCTACATTTTCTGAAATTTGCTTGACCTTCCATCAATACCTTCAAGGTCAAACGAGGTCACGAAGGTCAAATCTGGCCAAATGTCACAATTTTTTGAATTTGACCTCTGTGACGTCACAGGTCACCAGAAATGTGTCCACAGTTATTTCCGGGGATGACAATTGACATTGTTTACCGAATTCCCTCCACTGCGCGTGTTAAAGGGATATTGCCACCTCCTAAGGATTTCTAAAAAGCAACTTAAATTAATGGTGGGGATCAACAATCGTGTATGCTCAAGCTCAAACTTGCTCCTGCAGCACCTAAAGTAGGGTAGCGTCAATTTTATATATTATTTCTGACTCCAAAACGTTGGTCCCAGTTGTGCTCAGTACTAGATTCATCATGGCCGCTCTCATCCAGTTTGGCTGTGAAATTGGCGCCCGCCCAAAGCCGAAGCGTCCGAATTCGCCGAGACTTGACCTTGACAAGTCTATCTGTGTTATAAGGTATTGGTCACAAATCTCCTACGGCCCCAAAGTCGAGCCATAGCCATTCTTGCTGTTATATTCATGTTTTATTATGAAAGAGGCTATGGTTGTTGAAAATATAATTAATTGTATACGCATTTTAATTTTAAAGTGCACTGACGGAATGGTGATGTTGAGTTCGCAATATTCAAAAGCAAATCATGGTCCGCAAAGAAGTGATTCTAAATAGTGATGAGGCGACTCCAATTTTACGAATGTGTGCCAATCATGAGTGGTGCAAATTTATTTTCTTATCTAATGGGGTGGGGGATTTTCGGGAACCAAATTTTGCAGGTGAAATCGGACACGCTTAATCTACCGATACACACCAAAAACTCCATATTGGCCTGCGAAGTAGCAATATCCCTTTAAAGAGAATGTAAAACGTTGCGAAGTACTTTGCGTTACCAAACTATCAACCTATTCTCAGTTTCCGAAACTCCTAAACTCCTCCTGATTTGCGACCTATTTGTTTGATAAAATGGCCTAAGAACTATCCCTATAACATGTAAAAAACCGTCAGTGCAATATACCAACTTAGACCCTTAACCCTATTAGTGGAAGGGGGGGGGGGCAGATTCCGCTCACCCCTCAGGTTTTTCGCAGATATCTCCGGAACGGCTGGGAGCAGACCCATGCAATTTTGGGAATTTCCTAGCATTGATTTTCGCATATGGAGTCAAAATGTTGAGTTCCTAACCTTAACAGAGGCGGTTCCAGGCCCCGTTTTTCGGATTTTTTTTTTCGGCGACATTTGGCGATAATACGAAGATGCGATCTTCACGGATTCTTCCTAACTGCCTGAAGTATAAAGGAGTTGCATAGGTTTACGGTGATTGAAACAAGTGCAAATTAGTTGATGTTACTGAACTATAATAAACATTGCACGGCAGAGGCGGTTTCAGGGATTTGAAAAGGGGAGGTTTACAGGAAGTTATGTTTTTTTAATATATTTTGCCTTCCTTTTCGCTAACCTGGCACCGTCTATGGATAACAATATGCTTTATAACTGTTGTGCCTGATGTCACAATAACACATAATTTCATGTATCCAAAAAAAACCAGCAAAAGACGGTTTTATTACGCATTTATTTCACCCTCATATTTAGTGACCTGCAAACGCCTATGATTTTTGAATTTTCATAAGTCGCCGTCCTATATCAATCCCCAATTCAATATCTATCGATCCCCATTAGTTGCGTTCAAATCGGTTGATAAACATGGCAGCTGTGGTGGATCAAATATACCTCTAATTTTGTTAGTTTTGCACCCCTGTTACCCCCTATCACAGATTTAGGAAACTTATTTTTTTAGAAATGTAGATCGTGTTGAAGGAAATCGAACAACTTTTTATTTTTGAAAATCGGACTCGTGGATCTCGAGATCTCCGGGGGGCTGTATCCCCCCCCCCCCCCCCCCCCCACACTGTCACGAATATGGGTAGCCAGGAGCCTGCCACTAATAGGGTTAATGAAACATTAACTGTTGTCATTGTGACACTTCAGTTTATTTTAGAGCAACAATGGTAAGTCTAACATGGTTTGGTTGGACATGGACATCTTTGATGTTTATTTGGCGCTACAAACTTACTGAATCATGCCTGAGATCATATTTGTTTTTTAAACTAACAACAATACCCAAGGCAATAGCGCCAATCAACGCACTTTGTTTATAGGGAAACAAATACGCTTATGGCATGTACAAGTATATAATAAAACATATTTCGCGGCTTGAATTCTTTATTAGCGACTTATATCTTTTAAATGCCTGTTTACGTCAGCAGCTGGGGCATTCCACGACAAATCGACCAAAAATGATTAAATTTGACACCCTCATATTTGTGAAAATTCTGAAATTGGGTTTATAGGGTAATCCTGGGCGCTAAAGCCAGCTGTTACAATCTATTTTTTTTCTTCAGATCAACGGTCACCGAGTTATAGCTTCGGGCATTTTTGAGAGGTCATGTTGTAAGGCCATTTTTGATCGCCTGTAGCTTGTCAACGAACAGCACGAACGTAATAGAATTACATCTGGGTGAGCTGCAACTGATACCAAGACACTTTTGGCAATCTCGGATGTTTCGTTTTTGTTTTTGTTTTTTTGACCCCATGACCACTGACCTAGTTTTCCATGAAATACCTTGATCTGTTGTGGCACCTCAAAAGCTGCATTTTTGTCTGAAGCCAAATCAGTATTTATGAATATTCTTTTTAAAACAAAAGTAAAAAAAGTGTTTTGCCCATAAAGAGTACTTTTAACCCGCGAGTCACGGGGGGTTTAGTCCCATCCTTAGGAATATTAGGAATATCTCAACAACTAATGCAAATATCGACGCGAAACTTTCAGGACCTCTCCCGGCGTCATTTTGACACCTTTGGTGCAAACATGAAGCAATTTCGTCAGATTTCGGTTGAGATATCGTGAATTTAGTGACGTCACTAAACACGATTTTGACACAAAAATCAGCTAAGCGTTGCCAAGCCGTACAAATGCCACATTAGAAGAAAAATGCAATGGAAGAACGCTAACAGGTAGAAAATTGCAAGGGCTACAAACCAGCCATCTAGAAATTTCGCAAATTTTGGTTTTTGACCCAAATTTTTTTTAAAAAAAAGGTTTTGTTTTTAAATGCCCACAAAATCAAATTGTTCAAAGATATTTAAAGCACGGAACATATGTCAGATAACGACATATGGGCAACTACCATACCAAGTTTCAAAACGATATCGTCTTTTTTGACTAACATGGGTAAATCATGACGACATATTATGGGTAAATCATGACGACATATTTTGAAATTGCGTGTTTTGGCTTTTATTGACCAGATACAGACAAATAAATGTCAGCAGTGTATTTTCTTTAGATAAAACTGATATAGAAACATGCTTTTTCATTTACATTTATCAATTTCACATTTTGACCTTCAGTGACCTGAACTTGACCTGAACTTGACCTGAACCTGACCTGAACTTGACACTAACTTCACGTAAATGAAGTCAGGTAGTACAATGACTATCACTATCGAACTCTACGCGTAAAATAATCCATAAAACATGTGCTGCATGACTTTCGTAGATATTTTGTGTGTAGTGACCTTTTGTGACCTGACCTTGACCTTGTTCTTTTCCAACAATCTCACTTTAGCTCATGTAGGATCTGTATCATACCTTTGACAGCACTTTGGGCAATCATAGGCGCAATTGAAGGCCATTGATGGCAGGTATTGTCCATAAACTCAAATACCTCGATTTTGACGTTTGACTTGACCGTGACCTGACATGTGACCTTAATTTGACATGTTTAAGTCTGCGTTAGGTGTATCTCATTGAGAGCTTTCGAATGCCGCCATGCGCGTCCCGCTGCGATCATTGGTTCTGAAGATACCAAGGGGGGGGGGGGGGGGGGTGCTGTAACATTCTGTAACACGACCCCAGTGAGTCGTGTTACAGAATATACCCCAGTGACTGCCGGGTTAAGCTTCGCAAAAACTCCGGTAGGCGTCGCTGCGAACACATATCTGTGTATGTTCGGATTGGGTAGATATATCGAGATGCAGTAAACGACATTGGATAGCTCTAAGTATTCTGAAAGGAAAATGTAAGCATACTTTTGTGATTTGATGTTAAGGTCAAGGTCGTATTTAAGGTCAAATATTGCAGGTAGCGCTTTGAACATACGTATGTGTATCTCTGGACTGGGTAGAGATATCGCGATGCGGTAAACGACAGTGGATAGGTCTAAGTATTCGGAGGAGAAAATGGACAAATACTTTTTTGTCTGAGGTCAAGTCAAGGTCATATTTTAGGTTAAATATTGAAATTGCGAACTTAATATGACCTTGACCTTGGTAGAGATATCGAGATGCAGTAAACGACAGTGTATAGGTCTAAGTATTCTGAGAAGAAAAGTAAGAATACTTTTGTGATCTGAGGTGAAGGTCAATGTCGTATTCAAGGTCAAATATTGCAGGTAGCGCTTTGAACACATGTATGTGTATCTCTAGACTGGGTAGATACCGAGATGCGGCAAACGACAGTGGACAGGTCTAAGTATTTTGAGAGGAAAATGTGCAATTACTTTTGTGATCTAAGGTCAATGTCAAGGTCATATTTAAGGTCGCAATGTCAATATTTGACATTAAATATGACCTTGACTTTGACCTCATATCACAAAAGTAGTTTATATTTTCGTCTCAGAATACTCAGACATATTTACTGTTGTTTATAGAATCTCGATATCTCTACCCAATCTAGAGATACACAGAAATGTGTTCAAAGCGCTACCTGCAATATTTTACCTTAAATACGACCTTGACCTTGACCTCAGATCACAAAAGTATTCTTACATTTTCCTTTCAGAATACTTAGACATATCCACTGTTGTTTACTGCATCTCTATATCTCTACCCAGTCCGAAGATACACAGATATGTGTTCGCAGCGACGCCTACCGGAGTTTTTGCGGAGCTTAAAAGTACTTTTTATAGGCAAAACGCTTTGTTATACTTTAAAAAAAGAATATTCATAAAGACTGATTTGGCTTCAGACAAAAGTACCAATTTTTAGGTGCCACAGATCGAGGTATTTCATGAAAAACTGGGTCACGAGGTCATGGGGTCAAAAAAAGGAAAAACATCCGAAATTAACCAAAGTTTCCTCGCATCAGTGCGAGCTCAACCATATGCAATTATATTACGTTCGTGCTGTTCGCTGACAGGCTACAGGCGATCGAAGATGATCTTACAACGTGACCTCTCAAAAATGCCCGAGGCTATAACTCGGTGACCGTTGATCTGAAGAAAAACAAAATATTGTCACAGCTGGCTTTAGCGCCCGAGATTACCCTATGCACCCATTTTCAGAATTTCCAAAAATATGAGGGTATCAAGCCTTGGTCGATTTGTTGTGGCATACCCCAGCCGCTACACTTTCGAGCTGTGTGCAATAAATAAGCGGACAAGTATTATTTGCTCCTTCTCCTGTCATCGTCTTGATTTGTAAGTTGACAATTTAATGAAAAACTATGAAAATATCATTGCCAACTTTGCTGCGGCATGCCTTCAATCAGACATGTAGCTTCTCACTGATGAGTCGCTACTTTGTCATCTTATACTTGTCCCTTGGGTATAGTCGGCTAAAATGTAAATGTGGTAAACGCGCTAATTGTCAAAAAACCTTGTCAAATCCAAAGAGGAATTATTTGCTAAGCTCATACACTTGAATACACGCAAGCATTTGGTCTGAAAAAGGCAGAAAGATAACCACCGGATTGACGGAACATTTAAAAAAGGCAGCTAAGCGAAAAGTGCACATTTCCAGATCATGCCTAAAATCATTGCAAATGCAGAGTGCAATGTTTCTACGAGTCGTAATGTTCCAACGCGGACGCTTATTTACCCTGTGCCTGGACAGAGGTGAATACGAAAGTCGCAATGGCGACCGTCAGGATGAGCAGAACAAATGAGGACTTCATGGCGTTCTCTCTTGCGCGGAGCTCAGTACCAATAATGCGCTCAACGGACATGTGCGCTGTTTTTAGAGCCGACATCTGACATTTGCAGTTTACCCGGCGCGCACGGTTTCGGCGAAGCCGAATTAAATGTCGGTTGTGACTCATTTTTTAACACACTTGACACAAATTGTATACAGATGGCTATTAGTACCAATATGTCGTGCACATGCTGAAATTGTACAAATATAATATAAGTGAAAGTAATTATCAAAATAGCCGTTTTCACGAAGGATTTTGCGTTTGGGGCGTTTGGGGCGTTTGGGGCGATTGGGGCGATTGGGGCGATTGGGGTGTTTGGGGTAAATGGGGGAGGGGACAGTGTTAAGAGCTATGGCCACGTGACACGGTGTTTGGTCAAAAACTCCAAAACTCCAAAACCCCAAAACTCCAAAACTCCAAAACTCCAAAACCCCAAAACTCCAAAACTCCAAAATTCCAAACCTCCAAACCTCCAAAATTCCAAAATTCCAAAATTCCAAAGTGTCAAAATTACGAATATTGTTATTCCAATGGTGTAACCATCCTTCGGATACACCCAACCTAAGGTTATTCGGATATTCGGATACAATCTTAGGTTATTCGAATATGCGCGGGGCAATGCTATGGGGCATCGCCGATCCGAAGGTTGGTTGTACATTTGTATGGGTTTTGGTTTGGACTTTTTTATTGTTCTTTTATTGTTTTTATATATATATATTTTTTTGGAGTTTTGAAGTTTTGCAGTTTTGCAGTTTTGCAGTTTTGCAGTTTTGCAGTTTTGCAGTTTTGCAGTTTTGAAGTTTTGAAGTTTTGGAGTTTTGAATTTTTGAGTTTGAGTTTTGGAGTTTTGGAGTTTTGGAGTTTGAGTTTTGGAGTTTTTAAAGTTTATGGAGTTTTGGAGTTTTTAGAGTTTTTGGAGTTTTTGAGTTTTTGGAGTTTTTGAGTTTTGGAGTTTTTGACCAAACACCGTGTCACGTGGCCATAGGTCTTAACACTGCCCCCCCCCCCCCCCCCCACCCATTTACCCCAAACGCCCCAATCACCCCAATCGCCCCAAGCGCCCCAATCGCCCCAAACGCAAAATCCTTCGTCAAAACGTCTAATATTAGGCATCATATCATATAGGGTATTTCAAAATCGTGTTAAATTTTCCAATACGAAATGACATGAGAAGTTAAACTATGCAACAATTTCAATAACAATATAGCAACTATATACAAGTATAATACAAGTATATATAGTAATGAAATACAAAGTATAACAATAATGTTTCCGCCTCTCCTGTACAAAGACCGTTGAAAGGGAAACAGAAAAGATGCGAATATATGCTGTTAAGCTGCTGACTGCTGAACGATATATAATTATCACAACTTCCTTTGCTCGCTTCGTGGTTCAAACATGCTCCGTAAAATAGGTGCACGGATGGCCACAGGCCAGCTAGGAAATGTGAAACAAAAAGAAAACATTGCTTAGCGTATTTATCCCGATAGTGATCGGTTAAACGGTATAACTAATCCCGGTGATCACAATTATCACGTTGACGTCAAAAGAAAACTTGCTTCATCTGCTGGGAAAGAAGCCTCCAACGGAATCTCACTGTTCTTTGTTCGGAACATGTCTTACACAAACGACCGAGCCGTGTCCTGTCAGGGATCAAATATAACGTCATACTCACCTTTATCCTTGGTAAGACGCGGCCTCAACCCCAGCCAGTCAGCTCACGAATCTGGGGCTCCTTCTATGATTCTCAGGGACGTAGGAGCGTCACGAAAAGTGTGTGTGTGTGTGTGGGAGGGGGGGGGGGGCAGTGAAACTTTGATATTGTGTTGGAGAAGCCCAATCCCCCCTATACAATATGTATTTGCAGATTTGGGCTCTTATCGCCTGGGCTAACCTTTTGCTATCAACAAATTTACTCACCGAGCAAAATAAAATACATTAGCAAAACAAATCTGAAAGGTGTGGGGGGGGACTTGCCCCCCCCCCCCCCCCCCCCCTGTTCCTACGCCTATGATGATCCTTACCTGAAGAACTAGCTGAAGGAAATTATAAATGGCTAAGCAAAAAGGTTGTATTGGAGTGCAGAGTAAAGCATAGGCAATGACTAATAATCGTGTGCGTCTACATGCGCCAGGAACGGACAGAAATAATTAAAAGGTGCTCACGGCGAAGTCCAAATGTGTTCTTAAAAAATATCAATTGTTTTCTTGAGCATCATCATGAGCCCGAATATAAACGCACGAGATGGTTGCTATATTTAATTCACTGATTTGCTGTTAATTGTGAGTTCTGCTGAGCTCGATATTCTTGGTATTTTGGTGTGCGTTACGTTTCAGATAGCGTTGGCATTTCAGCGCCATCTATCTGAGCAGCCATCCACGACTGTAGCGCCACCTTGCCGAACTCGAATCCGTTGGCCCATTTCCGAGCGGCAATATCTATCGCACGTAATCCGTGCGAATCAACCATTCAGACTCAACATACAAATGACTGATAGACCGACCGGCGCGTGAGTGACTACTGTAACATGACTGATAGACCGACCGGCGCACGAACGACTACTGTAACATGACTGATAGACCGACCGGCGCACGAGCGACTACTGTAACATGACTGATAGACCGACCGGCGCACGAGCGACTACTGTAACATGACTGATAGACCGACCGGCGCACGAGCGACTACTGTAACATGACTGATAGACCAACCGACGCACGAGCGACTACTGTAACATGACTGATAGACCAACCAACGCACAAGCGACTACTGTAACATGACCGATAGACCGACCGGCGCACGAGCGACTACTGTAACATGACTGCTAGACCGACCGGCGCGCGAGCGACTACAGTAACCTTCCTCATTTTAAATCGTATTTTTGGGTGCAGAGGAGGTTGAGTCTTATCCGCCTGAGCATTTTGCCTTGAGTTTACCCAACTCTTCCTTTCCTTACATCGTCACATCATTCTTATGTTTTCCAAATTTGAACATGACGATTTGATCAATGCAATGGTTCCCGTTTAAGCATGTTTTTTGTAATCAATTTAACCCTCGTCCTACGGGGGAGGCTGACAGCCCCCCTGAGGGTTTTCTTGAATAACGTTGACACATGCGGCGCATCTTGCTGAAATTTTCGGTAGCTGAAGTTACAACAATTATACGTATCCTATCAAAATTTAAGTCTATACGACCATTGGATCGTGACCTATGACCTTCTCGTCAAGGTCATGTCAGATCCCAGAGGGCCCCAAAGATCACCAGTTGACCTAGCTACTCCAAATGGGATGTCGTTAGATTTGCTTTATGACAGGCAACACGTTAGTTTGTACGGTGTCTCTCTATCTCTCTCCGTTCGGAAGTTATGCCAAGCGCCCTGTACATGTGCTGTAATGCAAAACGCATAGAAATTATGATTTATTGTGACGATTTCCGTGACCTAAGCACTGGTGGATCCAGGAGGGGGGGGGGGGCATCAGGGACAAATCCCCTCCCCCGCAGGAATCTAGGGGGGGGGGGCATTCAATACAAGTACCGCCCCCCCCCCCCCCCCCGCGCGTTCCCAATTTATCGTAAACTCGTAAAAATGGTCTTTGCAGCAGTACAAATCCAGCTATCCACAGTCCAAAACCGAAAAATTTCGCGCCACTTCGCGGCATGACGCAACTTTCGCAATTGCTTATTAAAATTTGGAAAATGGGAAAATGAATTCCATTAAGTGTTTAGCAGAGGCTCTCCTTGACGGTAATTGCTGTCACTGGCTGATCCAGGGGGCATCAGGGGCAAATACCCCCGCCCCGCAGGAATCTGGGAGGGGCATTCAATACAAGTATCCCCCCCCCCCACGCGCGCGCGTTCCTTCCACTGAACGCGAAAAACAATGATCTTTGGAGAAAACTTCATGAAAACGGAAGTTTTTTTTTCTCTCGAGTGATTTAATTTGAAGTTTGTATATATCCCTGTCTTTCAATGATAGACAAAACAGTTCACCTGATGCAATTCAAGCAGCCCAGGTGACACTTAAAGGGAGTGTGCCTACTGTTTTGGAAGGTCAAAAATATTTTTTCATACGGTAAGTAGCTATTGGTTTGATTGTCGTATATGATGAAATTCACATCTGGAGCCCCTTTGGTTGAATTTTCACTTATATTGTTTTTTTGCTTATTTTTTTCTTCTCGATATCTATAAAACGATCGTCACTATGGAGATGTTATGTAAAACGGCGCACATAAGACAATACAATTACGGTCACATCATGCAAGATAGAAAGACAAGTTTTGCACAGCACGTTCTTGCCACTGTGAACTTTATTATGTGCAAGTTGCGTGCTCTAAATTGATATCTTCTTCAAAAAATGGCCATCGGCCATCATCAAAACGGCCATCATCGAAAAACATGATGGCCGTCCAGTTTCTGTTCGGCTGCTGCTGTCAGCGTGCACGAGCTGTTTTGTTGAATTGCTATTGGCCGGCGCTAACAATACGCTAGCAGTGTAATCGATAGTTGCAGTGCTTCTATAGCGGAAGCCCTCTGGAGTCTACCCGATAACTTTTTGCTCCCAGCAAGTTCCTGGAGTCTTTGGAATATCTCAGCAACTAGGGTGAATCTGGAGAAAAGAAGTCATGGGTCAATTCAGAAAATTATGTTCTATAGACCAGTGTCAATAACCCCAAATAAGCGATGTGAGTAGGCACACTCCCTTTAACCCGCGCCCCGCTAGGGAGGGGCAAAATCTGCCCCATCCCGTATTTGCTCAATAACTTGAAAACTATGATAGATATCAACGTCACACTTTCAGTACCTTATGCTGCATCAATTTGTAGTCTTCTCACCAAATTCCAATGAAATTGGTATAGCATTTTGGGAGATAATGACGTTTTAATGACGCCATTTCATACTTGGTGGAAAAACGATAAATGTTTGAACAATCATAGAAAATAGAATTTGAAAGGAAATTGCAAATAAAAAACGTCAAAAGAAAGGAAATAATATTTTCTTCAAAATGGCCATCTCGGATTTTCAAAAATAGTGTTTTTAACTCCAAAAAATGATTTTTTTCGGAACAAAGTCCACAAAATCAATTTTGGTGATTTTGTTTTTACTCGAATGCCAAAATAAGGCGACCGGCCCAAATCCGAGGAGAACAAAATGGGGATACCTTTTTGCCACAAAAAGATGCTCCCACGGAGAGAGGCTGGATCCGCCAGTGGACCTAAGAGTCATTATCATTAACTGGCCCAGACCTAAACATCCATATATTGCCAGATAGCTAATACAACAACCAACATTTTGACGCTAACCAAATCGTTTTATACTTTGGTACTGACGTCACTTTGGTCACTTTGGTAATGACGACGGACAGAGCAAAATCGCTATTTTTGGACGTGGTCGAACTTAGGTCATTCACTTGACTTGGAAGGTCACCCGTTGACCTGAAACCTAAAAATTGCATACTGTTAGATTTATCTCATAACCAACAACATGCTGGTTCTTACCGCATTGCTCTATGTTGCTTGGTTTGGAAGTTAACCGGGAGGGCATGTCAGCCCCCCGTAGGGCGAAGGCGAGAAACGGTCCCCGTAGGGCGAGGGCTAATTCGAATGCTTTGATGGGATGGATTTCCGAGATCAGGACCCACGCTAAGCTAAGCTTGTTGCGCAGGCCCTGACCCCACCATCCGATCGCGCAATTTCAGTCACCGGCAGAATTTAAAGACGAAAGTTTAACGCCCCCTAAAGGATGAGGGCGGTCCGCCAGGCTCGCTGGCTTCATTGTATAGTTTGGAGGACGAACAGACGTACCTATGCCATGAATGCTAAAATATGTGGCGTGACATATTTTTGCGTCACCTCTGGCTGTCTCTGATCCTCTGATCGTCTGTCTGCCTGTCTGTCCTCACCCATCGGGTGCTGTGGCGATGTGCACAGACTCTGTAAAATGTGACATAACGTGATGACGTCAGCATAGGGAGTCATGCATCCTGTTTAAGGCGAACCCCACCTGGCAGAGTTCTACGTAACCAGTAACAATGTACGACCTTTGGAATGTCAAACACTGGGAGTATGGGAAACTCGGGCGTGTCGGCAACGCAAATCACGGACCAGGATGCTGAGAGCGGAATGATAAAATATGTCACAGAAAAACGAAACACCCACATCGCTGGGATGCGTATAGCAGACACTGGCCAATCTAGGGTCCGATTTTTTTTTCAATTTAGTCCGAATGTTTTGTATGGATGGATTTTCGAGGTCATGACCCACGCTAAGCAGAGCTTGTTGCGCAGGTCCTGACCTCACCACCCGATCGCGCAATTCCTGTTGGCCTGCAGAATTTAGAGATGAAAGTGTTACGTGCCCGATGCATACCTGGGCACGGTCCGCCCCGCTCACTGACGTCACCTGACCAATTGAGTGCAACCGCTGCCACTGGCCGCAGGCCATCCCAGTCAGGAGAAAATAGCGAGCGCCGAAGCGACTCGAACCCGGGCTGCCACTACCGGGATAGGTCAGAAGTCTAGCGCTCTCCCACTGAGCTACCGGGGCGGAGAATGGGGGGGGGGGGGGGAATTTCGCTCCGCTTCAGCAGCGAAAGGTTGTTGATCGGGAAGGGAGGGGGTTGGAGTCGGGTCGTCAAAGCGAAAAATGGTTCAGCGGGGGGGGGGGGGGGGGGTATCGGGTTCTCAAAGCGAAAGTCATTAACGGGGGGGGGCTATTTTTTATTCCTAATTATCACTTCTAACAGCCAATGCAGAAACACGCGGGGCGGCGGACGTCCTTGTATTCAATGCTTACCATGCTCCTGTGGGGGGGGGGGGGAATTTGCCCTTAATGCCCCCCCCCCCCCCCCCCCCCACACACTCCCCTGTATCTGACATGGTGGTAAAAACCAGACAAACCCAATTTTACCTCTTATGTCGCTTTCAATTTTTTTTTTGTAGCTGAGTTCATGCTCAGTCTGATCTTGACTAGTTGGAAATAATCAAAATTGTGAGACCTCTACTCATAGCACCCATAAAATGCACAGGGACAAGTACCTAAGTATGGTGCAAAATGGGTGTCAGATTTAAAATTGGTACCTGAAATTACTTGAGTCTGGATATGACGTGATGCCAAAGTAGCCATCCCAAGCTATAGTAATTTAAAATAACCTTGACAATGACAAATATTAGCTTTATCTACACATTCACAAAGTGTGAATTTTATTTGGCTACATGTTTACAGGGAAAGGAAAAACAACGATACCCAAGTCCCAGTCAGAATTCCTAAAATACTGTCGAAATGCGCTGCACGCCCGCTATTCAGCGCTATAAACTCTGGCGCCAAAACGCAACGTGTTTTAACTTACGTTGGTTGTAGGAATCGCTCCAGATCGAAAATAGCGCCAGACGCGCCACGCATATTTGGAAATGTCGAATACAAAGTCAAGGCCCATCATACTTAGGGACAGTGGCGTACCGAGTATCAACTATCAGGTCATGCAGGTCATGACTTGGTCCTTTTGGCCCGAGGCGCCCATGCAAAGCTGGCGCTCCTCCGATCAGTCACGACGCCCATCTGGCCAGTGACGGCGCCACTCCGGCCAGTGGGGACGCTCCCCCGGCCAGTGACAGCACTCTTGCGGCCAGTGACGGCGCCCCCGGACAGTGAGGGCGTCCCCTGCCATAGACGGCGCCTCTTCGGTCCGTGACAGCGCCCCTCCGGCCAGTACCGTTGCCCCTCCAGCCAGTGAAAACGCCCCTTCGGCGAGTGATGGCGCCTCTCCGGCTAGTGACGGCGCCCCTCCGGCCAGTGACTCTCCTTCCGCACGGTGCGAAAGGATTTGCGAAGGGCGCCCCCCCCCCCCCCCCCCCCTGCGAAATTTCTCCAATATTGGTGGCGGCCCTGTCCATCGGCTGGCGCCACTCAAGGCAATTACCTGGTTCTTTGTGAATTTCTGCGCACGCCACTGCTTAGGGAGCCATAAGTCAGTCAACGCTCAAGATATTGCTTTGACATTTGGTTTGGGTATTGTCCATACTTGGAGAACGAAGTGTAGACAATACCCAAACCGAATTTCAAAGCAATATCTTTAGTTTTGGCTGACTTATGGCTGCTTAAGTATGATGGGTCTGGATTTTGTATTCGACATTTCCAAATATGCACGCGCCACTTTCCCTCCTGTTACCAAAATGCTACAAAATAGAGGAAACACGAACGAGGAAAAAAAATAACTATTTTTTTTTTGTCGCAAAAAGTTATTTTTCACAGTCAGTACCCATTTTGCATCGCAAGTTACAGCGGATTTGAGGGGGTATAATTTATATTGTCGCCCCCGTCGAGCGTGGGATAGGGGGAGGGGTTGCCCCTGCCCCCCCCCCCCCTGGATCCGCCAGTGATAGCAGAGCGGGCCACCGATCATCGACCAGCAGCCGGCAAACCTAGGCCTTTCATATTGCTCCATTCTGTACAGGGGCGGATCCAGACAATCTTCAGGGGGGGGGGGGGGGGGGGTCATCAATTGCAGTGGTGCCTCTACCTATACCCAAATCTGACAACTCAACGGATTTGGTTCACTAAATTTTGAGGGTGCCCCTATTTCAGCATTTTTTTTAACTGACAAAGTTGGCTATAGGTATTTGCAATATCAGTCGTACCCTTTCTATCATGTATTTTTTTGTTTTGTCCTGGATGCCCTGGATGGTGCTAAAATATATTATTTGTACAGTCGAGGGCGGCCCCAGACGGCTGATGAAGAATTGACCAGGGGGAAGTCGAGGTTCGTGACCAGGGAGGGGGGGGGGGGGTTGGAAGCCGTTTTTTACAAGCAGTAAATATTATGCATGCGATAAACTATTATTGCGCCGCGAATCGGCGCCAAAATGTGAGGTTTTGAGTGGGTTCGAGAACTGATTTTTGCTATTGGACACAGCATGCAGGGTCAAAACGAGGAAATATGTCGGGAGCAAAAGGTGGTGTCAAAAGACATGTTGTCACCCCCCCCCCCCCCCCCCCCCCACACACACACACATTTAAGGCCAAAGGTGGGGCCATGACCCCAATATCCTCCCCCCTCCTGCGGCCGCCAGTGTGTAGTCTATATTAGACCCTTTTGTACAGGAAAAGAACACTGATTGACTTGCGCCGCGTAGCGTCGCGGAATTTTTTGTTCTATTTTGATTTTGTCTGGATAACTAGGCCTTAAAAAATTCGAAAGGTTCTATAATCTATATGTATCAGACCAAGGGGCCCTCAGGACCCCTCGAGTCCGATACGTTGTTGCCTTTGGTATAAAGGCACGTTGGTGCCCCTTCATAGCCCAAGGGACGAGAGGCATGAAGGGGACATTTTTGGGCATAATTTAGCAATTTTAATTTAGCTTCATTTCGCGATGTTTTCCCTGCGACCAGTGCTTGTGATTTCATGGCGGCACCAGACTATTGTTTTCCCTGCTGGATTCAAGAAGGCACAATGCCCCGGTGTCTCCCCTCGCCCCACAGTGCCCCCTACCGTCACGATGGTGCCCCTGACACACTTGCGCGGTGGTGCCCTTGGTTCACTGGCGCGATGGTGCCCTTGGTTCACTGGCGCGATGGTGCCCTTGGTTCAAAGAACACTGAATGATTTTCCACGCGTAGCGGCGCGGATGTTTGTTGCTTTATTTTGGTGGTGCCCCTGGTGCCACGACGCGGTGGTGCCCCCACGGCGCGGTGGTGCCATTGGTTCAAAGAACACTGAATGATTTGCGCTGCGTAGCGGTGCGGATGTTTTTGCTTTATTTTGATGGCGTGTAGTGTTGGGAATGGCAGGGGGTCATGGGGTAGGGAGAGTGGGAGATAAGATAGAGGACAGGGAACTGAACCAAATTCCGTTCCACTCTTGCGTGTGGAGGGAGAGGTACGTTGAAGAGGGGGATAGCAATGGAGGGATACATTGTAGGCTGAGGGAATGTACTAGAAGGAGGGGAAAGACAATACATCCTCTCCACGGGTCTGTGGTGGTGGTTGTCCCTCTTGCAGTCGTCCTTCGTCCGCTCTATCGACGACCTGAAGTGAGACCTGAAGGGAGACCTGACAGGCTCGTAGGTCCAGGTCCACTAGAAATGATGAGAGATGTAGAAACAGATGTAGAGATGTAGATGGTGACGTAGTTAACGTAGCAAGATCCCCTTCCGCGTACAAAGAGAAAACTGAGGGTGTTAGATGCTTAGCATCTGAGGGTGTTAGATGCTTTTAAATTTTGAGAGGCTGATTACTCTCGTTCATCATATAGGCTGGTTACACCACATATAGGCTGGTCACATAGGTCATATAGGCTGGTCACTTTACTGCTCGAGAATGGGAGGCAGGGTCTCGCCCATGAGGGCGAGGACGATACAACGGGGAGGTGTGTAGGATTAGCGACAGAGTGAACCGATACTTTGAAACCAATCGATGCCGTATCAGTGATATGATCTTCACATTAGTTATTTTTATCGGACAAGCTAGAATCGACTCCCCACGGCTCGGTGGTGCCCCCACGGCGCGGTGGTGCCCCACGGCCCGGTGGTGCCCCCACGGCCCGGTAGTGCCCCCATGGCCCAAGAGGGGGGGGGGGTCATGACCCCCGTGACCCCACCCACCCCCTGGATGCACCACTGATGCTGTATCGGTGTTGACATGTGTTCATTACTACTTTACAAGGTTTTTTCTTCACGCCGACCGACTACATGTCTACTAAATATTCCACCTTAGTGACTCTTCCGGAATTTATGAAACGTCAAGAATCAAACAAGAATACGATTTATACCTTTTTCTTATTTGGGTAAGGCGCTTATTCATTTGCGTGAATGAAATATAAACCACCATTTGGCTAGATAAAGAGAGCTCTTAATTTGAGTAAATCCTGTTATAAGTCATAAGAACCAATTCATACCTTTCCCATCAAGTTCCGCACTATGCATTTCTTAGCTAAAATAGAAAACCCCGTCGTCATAAGAGCTTGTCTTTGATTCGTCATTCAGCCTTTGTCAACGGTCTCTCGACCAAATCACACAAACCAAAAAACACAAATAGCGTATTTATTTATCGTGATTTGCCCTTTGTTTAACCAGAACCCCGTTGAACCAACATAGTATCGATATAAGTCAGACATTAGTAAAAGGCCATCCCTCGCCAGTTTTCACACCACTGCTCCCTGTTTGAGGTCGGGAGGGGCCGCGGCGACGCCTATCAGACGTCAGTCTTCATTTCAACAGCCGGTGTCAGTCACAGCTGCCTCAGTGGACGTGGTCGCAGTCGCAGTCACAGGCCTTAGTGTTGATGGCCGAAGTTGCAGTCACAATCGTGACAATGGTGGCACGGGTGGCTGGTCGAGCACTCCACGTGTTCGCACTCGCAGTCGTGCCCTGTGACTGTGCCGTTTTCAGTGCTTGATGTGGGTGCAGTCACAGTCGTAGGTCTTGACGCCCTTCTCAGTATGCTTATGCCAGCACTTGTGGTTTTTGTTTCAGTGCTTGTGCTTGATGTGGGTGCAGTCGCAGTCGAAGGTCGTGACGCCATTCTCATAATGCCTATGCCAGCACTTGTGGTATCTGTTGCAGTGCTTGATGTGGGTGCAGTCGCAGTCGAAGGTCGTGACGCCATTCTCATAATGTCTATGCCAGCACTTGTGGTATCTGTTGCAGTGCTTGATGTGGGTGCAGTCGCAGTCGAAGGTCGTGACGCCATTCTCATAATGTCTATGCCAGCACTTGTGGTATCTGTTGCAGTGCTTGATGTGGGTGCAGTCGCAGTCGAAGGTCGTGACGCCATTCTCATAATGTCTATGCCAGCACTTGTGGTTTTTGTTGCAGATAGCTGTAAAAAGACAGGGTATAAGCAGTTTTAACTCCAGCTACAATCGTAGTTCCTCGAATGAACACGCGACAGAAATTATACGTGCTGAATAAAATAGATGGATGTTCCTTCCGAGATGGTTGCTTATAAAGCTAGCACTACCAGAGTGGAAAGGAACATGTAAAAACCGTGAATATAATATAAATACTTAGACCCTTAATGAGACATTAACTGTTGTCATTGTCACACTTAAACTTAAACGAACCATGGATATTGTTTAAGTCTAATATGATTTTGTTGGACATGGACATCTTTGGTGTTTATGTGGCGCTACAAACTTACTGAATCATGCCTGAGCATCATATTTGTTTTCTGAAACTCACAACAATACCCAAGGCAATTGCGCCAATCAACACACTTTGTTTATAGGAAAACAAAAATACGTTTATGGAATGTACGAGTATATAACCAGTAAGGCACCGTAGTTGGCGATGAACGAGCGAGCGGGAAGGAAATGTATGGGGAATTTCAACTCGATCGGGCAAGAAGTTTCCGAGGTACAAAAAAGGTGCGCACGTGCGCACGTACAGAGGCACCCACCTTTGCCTTGTGGGAAAGTGGGGGCTGAGAGGTCTCTAAACACACGCCATATTTGAACACAATCGGCTCAACCTTTCCAGAGATATAACATAGCGGTGTGCACGTGCGCACGTGCAAAGCTATCCCACCCCTGACTTGTGGGAAGGCGGCGGCTGAGAAGTCCCTAACCACACACCAAATTTGTATTGTAGAGTAAGCCCTCTTTGTATTTAATATATATCACCCACTCCACATCATGTCTTCTCGCGGATCCTAGATGAGTCTCTGAACAAGTCAGAATGGCGTTGAAAAGGTCGGAGGGACCCTTGGGCGCTATGAAGGGACCCTGGGCATTTCAACAGTAAGAAGGGCAGTTGTCCAGGGAATAAAACGCTTTTGTTTTGCACCCGCTCCGCGGCGCAATTTAACTACACATTCAGTTATATGTGGGTAATAACAAATAACGGGCCGTTTCTCGTTCCATTTATGTGTTATGTTGCTACTTTCCTATATAATTGGGCAAAATAGCTCATTTTAACACTTTTTTACCGCACTTTTAAATGCACAATAACATTTTTAGAGGCCCCACCATACGCAATGCGACGCATTGATGAGAATGAGAAATATCTAGGGCATAAGACTCAAAATTTTCGCGTCGCTGCGCGGCGCAATTTGTTTAAGAGCTCCAGGTCTGGAGCTTAAAAATTTCTTAATTTGGTATAGCTGATTCCAAATTGGTGTCGCTGGTTCCAAAGTTGATATGGCAATTTTCTAACTCCAGCTCTTAAAAGTTGGTATGGCCCATACCTGTCATACTGCATTTTCCATCCGTGTAACGTGCCTTTTCATCCGTTTTGTTTGGCCCTTTCAACGCTTGGGAAGGGGCCCTTTCAGCGCTCGGGAAGGGGGCCCTTTCACGCCCCCCCTCCCCCTCCCCCTGGACAAAATCCTGTTTACGTGCCTGAATCTCAGATCCTGGAATGGGCCCAAATGCCGTTTCGGATATTTATGGGGACTGCCCCCCCCCCCCCACTGTGACGCCCCCCCCCCCCGACCGGATGCACTTGTCTCGAAAAATGCTGGCTACGCCCCTGAATAGGGGGTGTGCACGTGCGCACATGCAGTGACACCCCATCCCTGCCTTGTGGGAAAGCGGCGGCTGAGGGGTCCCTAACCAAACACCAAATTTGAACACAATCGGCTCAGCCATTCCTGAGATATAGAATAGGGGTGTGCACGTGCGCAAAGCCCGCTTGTCAATCGGACGTGCGGTTGCAGAGATATTAGCTTGTCAAAAGCGTCTCCACGGGTCGGGTCGGGTCGGGCCGGGTCGGGTCGGGCCGGGCCGGGTCGGGTCGGGTCGGGCCGGGCCGCTCATATTCAGATTTTTCCCATATACCACGGAAAGACGAGCGAGCGCTTCGCGCTCGCTCGTAATCAGATTTTTCCCATACACCACGGAAGGACGACCGAGCGCTTCGCGCTCGCTCGTAATTAAACATATTTCCCGGCTTTAATTCCTTATTAGCGACTCATTTCTTTTGAATGGCTTCTTACGTCAGCAGTTAAGCAACTGCTATACTTTCGAGCCGAGGGCGCCGCCACCTTCCGAAAGTTGGGGGGGGGGGGGGGGGGGAGGAGGCATTCTGAAGTCGATTCTTGCCATGCAACGCCCATAGGCGTAATGTTAAAATCCGAAAATGTTAGGGGGGAGACGCTCCCCCCCCCCCTCTGTGGCGTAGCCCATGTTTCGAGCTGTGTGCAGTAAATAAGCAGACAAGTACTATTTGCCCATTCTCCTGTCATCGACTTGATGTGTAAGTTGACAATGCAATGCAAGCCTATGAAAATATCCTTGCTAACTTTGCTGCGGTATGGCGCATGCCTTCAATCAGACTTGTAGTTTTTCACTGATGAGTCGCTTCTTTGTCATCTTGGTTATAATCCTTGGGTATAATCGGCTAACATGTAAATGTGGTCAACGCGATGATTGTCAAAACACCTTGTCAAATCCAAAAAGGAATTATTTTATAAGCCATACGCTTGAATACACGCAATCATTTGGTCTCAAAAATGCAGAAAGATAACCACCGGATTGACGAAACATTTCAAGAAGGCAGCTAAGCGAAAAGTGCACATTTCCAGATCATGCCTAAAATCATTGCAAATGCAGAGTGCAATGTTTCTACGAGTCGTAATGTTCCAACGCGGACGCTTATTTACCCTGTGCCTGGACAGAGGTGAATACGAAAGTCGCAATGGCGACCGTCAGGATGAGCAGAACAAATGAGGACTTCATGGCGTTCTCTCTTGCGTGGAGCTCAGTACCAATAATGCGCTCAACGGACATGTGCGCTGTTTTTAGAGCCGACATCTGACATTTGCAGTGTAGCGTTCAAAAATGAGTCACAATTGACATTTGATTCGGCTTCGCCGAAACCATGTGCGCCGTGTAAACTGCAAATGTCAGCTGTCGACTATAACAACAGCGCACGTGTCAGTTGAGCGCAAGCGAGCGTTTCGCGCTCGCTCGTAAAATTACATAGATGGGCCGCATGCAACACGGGCCGTGTAAACTACTGTATGGTATGAGGATCCTGGAGAGTCTTCCTCAGGTTTTTATCATTGATATTTTTTATTCTGAATCTGGCACGCAGGGTTGTCAATTGTCATTGGTCTTGCTACTAGTTTGATTGGTTGTTTGGATATGTTGGCTAAATGTTA
>JAXIVJ010006200.1:0-30000 GCA_036785665.1 Chirona hameri
ATAGGTATATAGGTATATATGTATATGATGGTATATGCGTATATGCGTATATGCGTATATGTATATATGCTATATGTATATATGTATATATGTATATATGATATATGCATATATGTATATATGTAATATATCCTATATATCTACTATCTATCTATCTATCTATCTATCTATCTATCTATCTATCTATCTGTCTATCTATCTATCTATCTATCTATCTATCTATCTATCTATCTATCTATCTATCTATCTATCTATCTAGCTATCTATCTAGCTAGCTAGCTATCTATCTATCTATCTATCTATCTATCTTTCTATCTATCTATCTATCTATCTATCTATCTATCTATCTATCTATCTATCTATCTATCTATCTATCTATCTATCTTATCTATCTATTATATATATATATATATATGTATATATACTTATATAATATAATATATATATATATATATATATATATATATATATATATATATATATATATATAATATATATACTTGGAAATGAGGACGCAGGACCGGTTACCTCGGCCGGGTTCCGTGAGGCCGCCGCACGCACAATGGCTCGTTGCGTAGCGACGACATGGATTAGCTATCTGGGTCGCGCTTGCGTCTGCAGGCGAGTACAGACCGACTCGCTGCTGGACCGGTCCGGAGAGATGGTATGGCGTCCATTATCCACGCTCCACATTATCTCACCTCCCCCGTGAGCCGACGATAGGAGGCGACAAATACCGTATAGCGGCGTCACGGGATTGGGCAATCACCTTGCACAGCGCTCCTGCAGGTGCGGCGTGGTACAGTTGGTGCGGTTATTCCCGAAATACCAGGCCGTCAGCTGGTGAGGCTTCTGGCCGGTTAGCACCGCCGGCGGGGTACCGCGGTGCGTCCAAATATTATCGGCGTGTGCTCTCTTCTATGCGATATGAAGAGAAGGGATTCTGTCCCACATAGCTTCCATTCCCCATGGAAGCGTAGGAACCGAAGCGAACACAATAAAGAGAGCAAACTCCTGGACATGCGCGGAGAGTAAATTTTAGACATGTGGACATTGCGAATGTGGTATGAACAGATAAGCAAGTGAATGCGTGGCAATTACACCTACTACCTGCCACGGGTGGCTTGAATGGCCTTTAACGTTATAGAAAAAGGACCATTACCAGGCACACCTCGCGTGTCCGTCAAGGTCGTGGGGGCTTACGGCTGGACGATTCCACTGCTGTCCTGGCAGGACCATCCTCGGGAACTTTACCCGCTTTCGGATACTCTGGCCGTAATATAACTATAATTTCAGTGAATTGAACATGATATAGCACGTAATTGAATGTTCATACCTGAGGCGAATGCCGTTACTTAAAATGTTAGTATTACATTGGGATTTGCGGAGTGCAAAATATCAATAATGATCATAAGAGTGCACTTGCAAAACAATCCGCAAATTTAGAGGGAGCAACCAACACATAACCATTGCACTACACACAAGTCACAACACACGAAGCACTACACGAGGTCTGGCGAGGACAAAAGTTAACAGCAAAGCACTGATAAGAAGTTTCACAGCACTGCACTCATTTTCCGACGAAAAATAAAAAAAAGTTCATTGTTTCATATTGATTTTTGCTGAACTTGCAATGTTTGGACTCGGAAATTTTGATGTTTTCTTCTTTCTGGTCAGAGTCGAAAATACAAAAGTTCATGTAAATTCTACAATTTTCACTTTTCTTCGACACTTTTCTTCTGTAATATGTTTAGCAGGGGAGAGGGCTGAAAATCACAAGGTGTATGAAGAAGTCACCTTTTGCTTGATTTTTGTTTTGATTTTTTTAACGAACCAAGAGTCTATTAAATGCACAGCAATTTTGCTGACGCTGATGCCACTTTATCACTCGATGGATTGGGGTGAGATTGTCGCACAGCACAGGCTGGTGGGCCGTGCGATGTCGGCAGGCTCCGTTGCAGTCCAGTGCAGCTGATGAGGCTGGCCTCCAGGCAGATGATGTCGCTGGGGCAGAGCTGAACACTGGGACGATGCTGCTGGACGATGACTTGTCCAGAAGGGCAAGCACCCTAGCCGATGGCTTGGCGTAGAGGCGGCGCACCGTCACGGAGATCGAACGATCCAGACTGCGATGTCACTGCAGCTGGAGAGGCGTTAGTCCGTTTTGAGGCGCACAGTTAGTCCGTTTTGAGCCTCAACCGCTGCTGTCACCAAATGTCGAAGAGCATTTTCGGTGCTCAACGGATGTGGCGCCTCGAGACACACGGTAGCGTTGCAGGGAAGAGAGTGTGTATTACTGTGAACGATGCGAGCGTATATATATATATATATATATATATATATATATATATATATATATATATATATATATATATATATATATATATATATAGATAGATAGATAGATAGATAGATAGATAGATAGATAGATAGATAGATAGATAGATAGATAGATAGCTAGCTAGCTAGCTAGCTAGCTAGCTAGATAGATAGATAGATAGATAGATAGATAGATAGATAGATAGATAGATAGATAGATAGATAGATAGATATATAGATAGATAGATAGATAGATAGATAGATAGATAGATAGATAGATAGATAGATAGATATATATATATATATATATATATATATATATATATATATATATATATATATATATATATATATATATATATATATATATATATATATCTATATCTATATCTATATATATATCTATATCTATATCTATATCTATATTTATATCTATATCTATATCTATATCTAAATCTATATATATCTCTATCTCTATCTCTATCTCTATCTCTATCTCTATCTCTATCTCTATCTCTATCTCTATCTCTATCTCTATCTCTATCTCTATCTCTATCTCTATCTCTATCTCTATCTCTATCTCTATCTCTATCTCTATCTCTATCTCTATCTCTATCTCTATCTCTATCTCTATCTCTATCTCTATCTCTATCTCTATCTCTATCTCTATCTCTATCTCTATCTCTATCTCTATCTCTATCTCTATCTCTATCTCTATCTCTATCTCTATCTCTATCTCTATCTCTATCTCTATCTCTATCTCTATCTCTATCTCTATCTCTATCTCTATCTCTATCTCTATCTCTATCTCTATCTCTATCTCTATCTCTATCTCTATCTCTATCTCTATCTCTATCTCTATCTCTATCTCTATCTCTATCTCTATCTCTATCTCTATCTCTATCTCTATCTCTATCTCTATCTCTATCTCTATCTCTATCTCTATCTCTATCTCTATCTCTATCTCTATCTCTATCTCTATCTCTCTCTCTCTATATATATATATATATATATATATATATATATATATATATATATATATATATATATATATATATATATATATATATATATATATATATATATATATATATATATATATATATATATATATATATATATATATATATATATATATATATATATATATATATATATATATATATATATATATATATATATATATATATATATATATATATATATATATATATATATATATATATATATATATATATATATATATATATATATATATATATATATATATATATATATATATATATATATATATATATATATATATATATATATATATATATATATATATATTTGGAAATGAGGACGCGGACCCGTTCACCCCAGACCGGTACCGAGATTGAGCCGCCCACATTGCACGCGTATACGGTATTGTGCAATGTAGACCAGGCGTGGCGTCTGGCGGCGGCACGTGGTGTGCCCGACTGGGAGTAACGATACCGCGTCCATTATCCACGCCACACTGTGCAGGTCAGAGAGGTCCCTGCCCAGACCGAAAGGGTCCCAGGGTGGGTCACAAGGGCCCCTGAGCATGCCAAATGGGCCCCTAGTCAGCATAGAGGGGGCCCCAGAGCAAGTCGGATGGCCCTCTGACTCTGAGCATGTCGACAAGGCGACAAAGTAGCCATCGCAGTCTCTTTCCAGGCCAGAAGGGCCCCTGGATAGACCAGAAGGTCCCTAGAAAGTTCAAAGGGCCCCTGTGCAGATATGAGGGGCCCCTGACCAGACCGAAATAGCCAATGGGCGGGCAAAAATGCCCCCTAAACATGCCGAATTGGCCCCTAGCAAGCACGGAGGGGCCTCAGGGCAGGTCGGAGGGCCCCTTGAGCATGTCGGCAGGGCGACAAAGCAGCCAGTGCAGTCCCTGGCCAGGTCGAAAGGACCTATGAACAGGTCGAATGGGCCCCTTGACACACAAGAGGGACTTCTTAGAAGGTCAGAAATAGGGATGCAAATTTCAGGACCACGGAGCCGGCGCCGGGCCCAAATTCAGGCCCGGCGGGCCTGAACCTGTGTCTGAACTCAGGCTTGCCGGTCTCATGCCGGGCTCAGCACAAGTTCGGGGGTTAAAATATTGTTTAATGTATAATGAAGTAGACATGCAGGTTGCTGGCTGCCGGGCCTGGCGGGTGCTGCCACATGTGGCCGGGCTTGATGCCGGTGCCAACTCATTTATGAGCGGGGGCGGTGGCGGTGCCGGTTCCTGTTTTTGGAGAAATTGTTGCATCTCTAGTCAGAAGGTCTCTAGTCAGACCAGAAGGGCCCAAAGCACGTAAAGATTCCAGATGAAGATTAAATACAAAGAGGACTTACTCCACAAGAAAAAGATTCAAATCGGAGCTTTCGGGTATATTTTAACACCCTTAGTCAGCGATTAAGAGGCATTCAGTAACAAGTCATTGCTCGTCTTTAAGACGAGCAATGATATGGATGAAAATGAAATGACGTCTTTAAGACGGAGCAAATGTTACCGAATTCCTCTTAATCGCTGACGAAGGGTGTATATAGGGTGTATATATAACAATATTAAAATCGGAGTTTTCAGGTATATTGTAACATACCTGAAAGCTCCGATTTTAATATTGTTCTTGTGGAGTAAGTCCTCTTTGTATTTCATAAGTATGCGATTTTTAGGTTTCAGGTGAACGGGTGACCTTCCAGGTCAAGTGAACGACCTCGGATTTATCACGTCCAGAACAGCGATTTTGCTCTTTAGAAAACCTCAAAATTATAAATTGATAAATGTAAATAAAACGGCATGTTCCTAGACCAGTTTTGGCTCAGAAATACAGAAAAGGTAATTATTTGTTCGCATATTGTCAAAAAAGTCAAAAAAGCTACTAAAAAATGACGTCATCAGTTTCTTACACTTAGGGAGCCATCACTCAGTCAAAAATGAAGATATTGCTTTGAAATTTGGTATGGGTATTTTCCATACTCAGTTCTCTCACATTTATTCCGGTTTTTCTAACATCTTTGAAAATTTTGATTTTGTGGGATTTAAAAACAGAAGTTTTATTTTATTTTAGGAATCACAAACCAAAATTTTTGAAAATCCGAGACTCATTTTAAAGAGAATGCCATTTTGTATCTTTAGTGAATTGCGTTTGCAATTTACATTAGAACTCTGTTTTCTACCATTTTTCAAATATTTATCGTTTTTCCACCAACATGACGTCATCAAAACATGATCATTTCCCAAACTACTTAATCAATTTCAATTACATTTTTACAGCATACGTATAATGGTTGTAAACTCAGCTACCAACAATTTCAGCAAGATGCGCCGCATGTATAAAAAGTTATGCAAGCAAACCCTCAGGGGGGGGGGGGGCTGTCAGGCCCCCCCCCCCCCCGTAGGGCGAGGGTTAATGCGCCCCGACAAAAGGGTTAGGCTAAAAGGGTTAAAAGGGTTAAAGGGTAAAAGGTTTACAAAAGGTAGGGCGAGGGTTAAGGCGACCCGGTAACAAAACTAGTCAACAACAATAACAACAACAACAATAAAGCTAGTCAAGCAGGGAACAGACACAGCAGGGCGCTACCACCTCCCTTCTAGTTTCGAACGCTTCACTGACAGGGAACGACCGTTAAACCGCGCCACGTACCTACGAGGTAATGTTGATTTCCAGCTTGTCAGTCCGACCGGTCTTGCGGAGGAACTGGCTCCACTGCGGTGGCATCATTGTTCGCAATGTGCTGTAATTTGTGTCGGGGTTTCCCTTTAGCCATTCGGCGAAGGTCTCTCCCAGCAATAACCAGTCGTTCAGAAACTGATCATCAAAACCAAGCCATATCTGGATTGCACAGAACCTCTTTTCGATGTTCGCCTTGAGATCTACAAGCCTCAGCTTTTTTAGCCCAGAGCGAGAGCACAGCTGATCCCTAAGAGCTCGCAAGAGAATGTACCAGGCTGTTTTCTTCTTAAGCAGCCCAATCACATTGTCGTCATCGTCGACGAAGTATATGACCTTGCCCTCGTAGCCGTGCCCCTCTTTGACCTCCTGCATCAGTTGGGGCAGCCTGCTCACAACGTCTCCTGTCACCACAGAGTGCTCCACAGCCTTCAGACCGAGCGTCTCGGCCAGCTGAAACCCCAGCTCCGGCGAGCAGCCGCAGAACGATTCAAACTCGCGCGCGAACGTCGGCGTCCAGGCGATAAAGCGTAGTTCGGCCTCCTTCAGGTCGGAGAGGTCCTCCACGGACTGGTGGTCGGGCTGCAGCAGCTCCATGACGACCGTGAAGCGCGTGTGGTGGAGGAAGCTGAGCAGGAGCTGCCGCTGCCGGTCCTCCAGCGCCGCCAGAAGCCGCCACACGGCCGCCGCCACCTTTCGGGCCACCTGATACTGCGGCCCGTCGTATAGAGCGATGTCCGACTTACGGCGCAGCACTATGTGCACATTCTTGGAGCCGGCGCACACCAAAAAGGCGCCGTCCACGTAGCGCGCGCTCAGGTGCGCCGCCTCGCCGTCGGCCTTCTTCGTCAGCACGACACGGGTCGCGGCTTCGATGGGGCGCAGGAAGAAGCGGCGCCACGTGGAGTCGTTGCCCCCCGCTGAATCGTCGTTTTCGTCGCCCATGCCGCCGGTGAACTTCTTGAGTGCATGGATGAGGCACAAGTACCGCTTGCCGGGCAGCTGCAGCACACAGTTTCCCCGCGCCACCTGTCGCCGGATGTCCTCGTTATTGTTGTAGATGCTATCGTCGGATTGTCGCATCCGACCGCCGCCGCCAACCTTGATGTCAACAAGTAGTGCGCCGGGAATGATGGCTGGCGGCACGTGCGCCTCCTTAGGCTGAACAAATGGGCGTGAATGGCACCAGTTTAACCAGTCTTGCACGACATGGTCCTCCACGGCAGCTCCGTCAGGTATCCGGAGGCTCTCAAATTCTTTCGGCAGGCGGTCATCAGTCAACTGGAGTAGCAAGGACGATTTCACATCTTCCAATCCTAGCAACCGATCGTCCTCCACAGGCGTGACTTCTGGCATCATCGACGGGCGACGGCAAAGCAATCTGAAAAGATGTTTGAGAAATTACAACATAAAAATGCAGGTTGCTGAACAGGTACACAGGGCTGACAAGTTATGATGTCACGAGCTGAACTGTCCAATAGATGAGCGCACTAATGCTGTTGTCAATAGGTGAGGCATTTTTACCAAAATAATTCAACAAACTCCAAACAAGTTAACAAATAGTTTGGTGATGATCATCATCATCATCATCACTGGGGCTTACGAAGATTTGAACATGTGATTTGAACATTTGAACACAATCACATTTGAGCACAATCGGCTTAGCAGTTTCCCCCACCCACTCCAAATTGTGTGGCGACGTTCCTGATCCAACAACCCCCAATCTCCTCCACTCTGCCGCTAATTAACTGAATTGGTCAAAGGATATTGCAACTCAAGATATTCCGGAAATAATTTAAAGATACTTATTTTGGCTGGGAAATACTAAAAATTAGGAATATCATGACATTTACATTGGATTTGTATACACTTATCACCAGGTAAGCATATTTTATTTTAATTGAATACCTATCAAACGAAAAATGGCATGGAAATACTGAAATCAGGGTGGGCAACATTCCTTGACTGGGGGGTAAACGGCTCACTGAGGGCATTTGCCCCCCCCCCCCCAGTTAACATGTTAACCCTCGCCTTACGGGAGCTTTTTCACCTTCGCCCTACGGGGGGGGGGGGGGGCTAACAGGCCCCCTGTTAACTTCCAAATCAAGCAACTTAGAGCAATGCGGTAAGAACCAGCATGTTACCTGTTATGAGAGGAAACTAACAGTATGCGATTTTTAGGTTTCAGGTCAACTGGTGACCTTCCAGGTCAAGTTAATGACCTCGGATTTACCACGTCCAGAACAGCGATTTTGCTCTTCAGAAATCCTCAAAATTAGACATTGATAAATGTAAATAAAAAGGCATGTTCCTAGACCAGTTTTGGCTCAGAAATACAGAAAAGATAATTATGTGTTTGTATCTTGTCAAAAAATTCAAAAAAATATATTTTTAAAAATGATGTCATCAGTTTCTTACACTTAGGAAGCCATCACTCAGTCAAAAATGAAGATATTGCTTTGACATTTGGTATGGGTATTCTCCATACTCAGTTCTCTCACATATATTCCGTTTTTGTTTTAATATCTTTGAAAATTTTGATTTTGTGGTGATTTAAAAAAAAAAATAGTTTTATTTTATTTTAGGGGTCAAAAACCCTAAATGTAAAAAATCCGAGATTGCCATTTTAAAGAGAATGCCATTTTGTATCTTTGGTAAATTGCGTTTGTAATTTGCTTTAAAACTCTGTTTTCTACGATTTTACCAACATTTTACCGAAATTTTACCGAAATATTTCTCTTTTTTACCAGCATGACGTCATCAAAACATGATTATCTCCCAAACTACTTAACCAATTTCCATTAAATTTTACAGCGTAAGTATAATTGTTGTAAACTCAGCTACCAAAAATGTCAGCAAGATGTACCGCATGAGTAAAAAGGTATTCAAGAAAAACCTCAGGGGGCCCGTCAGCCCCCCCCCCCCCCCCCGTAGGACGAGGGTTAAAATAGGCCCTGTGATGATAATGATGATGATGATTGGGGCTTACGGGCACCATAACTGCCATGGTTATATGGCGCCCATCATTAATGACATGTCAAGTTCTTGCGTCCTGCGTAGAAATGCAGTGCCTCATTAGGCACTGCATATATATGGCAATCAGAGAATGTATTATGTTTGAATTGATGGATCACTGTAGCGGGGTACATCTTGTAAGCCTGTTTCCAATGCACCGGGCCTGACTTCCTCAACAAAGCATCCTGAGCCAGCGGCGGCAGTCTTTCCCAGCCGTCAGGAAAGCTCTCCCAGCCTTCAACCCAGACAAGCAAAAGTGTATAGGAAACTCCGCCCCTGCTGACAGACATTCACAACATAAAATGGTATAACTTTAAAAGTAGCCCGTGTTCCAGGCTAATGTTACGTGTTTCGTGTTCAGCGTGGCAAGGAGGACCTACCTGGCGAGTTCCAGGCGATTCTGAGGCGACGGGCCTCCAAACTTTTACAAACCAAATCTGGTAAACGGTATAACTTTGAAAGTAGCCATTGTTCCAGGCAATTTTTACGTGTTTCGTGTTCAATGTGGCAAGGAGGACCTACCTGCTAAGTTGCAGGCGATTCTAAGGCGACGGGCCTAACAACTGTAGATCTGGTAAACGGTATAACTCTGAAAGTAGCCATTGTTCCAGGCTAATGCTACGTTTTTCGTGTTCAGCGTGGCAAGATGGACCTACCTGCCAAGTTTCATGTGATTCTGAGGCGACGGGCCTCCAAACTGTAGATCTGATAAACGGTATAACTCTGAAAGTAGCCATTGTGCCAGGCTATTTTTACGTTTTTCGTGTTCAATGTGACAAGGAGGACCTAGCTGCTAAGTTTCAGGCGATTCTAAGGCGACGGGCCTAACAACTCTCTGGTAACAACTCATCTGGTAAACGGTATAACTCTGAAAGTAGCCATTGTTCCAGGCTAATGTTACGTTTTTCGTGTTCAGCGTGGCAATGCCGACCTACCTGCCAAGTTTCAGGCGATTCTAAGGCGACGGGCCTAACAACTGTAGATCTGGTAAACGGTATAACTCTGAAAGTAGTCATTGTTCCAGGCTAATGTTACGTTTTTCGTGTTCAGCGTGGCAATGCCGACCTACCTGCCAAGTTTCAGGCGATTCTAAGGCGACGGGCCTAACAACTGTAGATCTGGTAAACGGTAAACTCTGAAAGTAGCCATTGTTCCAGGCTAATGTTACGTTTTTCGTGTTCAGCGTGGCAATGACGACCTACCTGCCAAGTTTCAGGCGATTCTGAGGCGACGGGCTTTTAAATTGCTGATTGCCCAATGCCACTACTGCCAGCTATTGGGCAATATCAATCTGCTACTAAATTGACGCACGTCGCTTCCACGCTTTCTGACGCTTTTGAGAAATAGCCTCGCACATCAAAACAACAACAATAATCTGCAGCCTGTACCTGTAGGTATTTGCCAAGGCTATATAACAGTATCGACAGTTGATCGACAGTGCCCGAGGTTCTAGTAGATATATACGTGTGTTACTCTTCTTAACCAACAAATATGTGAATCAGGAGAGTTCTAGTCAGCGTTCAGCAGACTTGAAATTGGTGAATGTCTAGCGGAATAACGTTAGTTTTGAACCAATCATATGCAAAAAGTGACGATTCTCAACGAGATCTCATCTTGTCGAGTCAAGGCTGGTGCCTGGGAAACATTATAGTATGGGGCAGGTTTTGAAGTTTGGGGAAGGGATTCCTTAAAGGAAATAGTTCACCTTCGGAATTTTTTTCAGAACACGATTTTATTATATTTTTTAATACAGTTTCTTTTTTCTGTTTAAAAATGGTCCTACATCGCGCCAATTCAGGACAGAAGGTTGTAAATTATTGATTTTATGGTGTGCGTTATTGGTCTGCGCATGCTCCATGGCAGTGCTGGCACTTTCAGACGGTACGGTACATCATACATGCGCCGTATTCCTTCGCCAAAAAGTCAAATATCTTCGGCTGGAGAGTCTTTTCAGCCAAGACAAGTTCCAGATAAGGATTTCTCAACACGGGCTACAAAACTGCTATTTCAGTTCAAAACCCATGTTGAAGGTGAACTATTTCCTTTAAAGGGAATAGTACACCTTTAACATTATATTTTAACTGAGATAGCCAGATTGTCAGGAGTACTGAGAAATCTGCAAATATGGAATTTTTCCTTCCAAAACGACCTAGTTGCTGAGTTTCAACGAAAAAACCGTTGGGTATATTTGGTCATATTTTAAAGGGCCAAATTTTGTGACGTTTCGCCTATGTCATTAGTATTCCTACCGCACTTCGTTTTCGCCACGGGGCGCAGCCGGCTTTGTGAGCAGTCACCGTCAGCTGACTAGAATAGTGATTTTTTTTTTATTATATGCGTACAAAGCGATGGGAGCGTCGACCAATCAGCGACGGTGACTGGTCGTCGCTGATTGGTGGACGCTTCTGGTGATTTTCCAATGCACATCGACTATAAACTACGGTAATTAGAGCTCTACCGACTCCAGACAAATGGGGCTGATTCAGAATTTTTCCTCTCATTACAAAAACCATTGACGACGATATGAAAGTAAAGTGTACTAAATTAAAATGAAGTTATCAAATGAATATAAGGTTTTAACTGAAATAAATTGGGTTGGGATGCACAATAGCAATGAAATCACCAGACTTAGTATTCGTTTTATTGTAATGTGTGGCAATAAGCAAAAACATTTCCTGACGTTCATCGACACATTTACTTTTATTATCTATCGACATTGTTAGAGATGGCGGTTATCCTCCAGAGGGGCTATCCTCCAGAGGGGCGTGGTATGATGTTTAGTTAGATCCTTTTCATACAAAATATAACGTTGTTTGATTTTTGTTCCTCCATTGGGGTACATTTATCCTCCTGCACTTGCGTTCGCCACATGTGTTTATTATTTGTAAACTTGTTATTGTTTAAAAATAACTTCATAGTAGAGCCGCCGCTTTAAATTTATGTACCCTTTAACAGTAGTATAAGTTACCTATACTGGCTTCCTTTAGTATTTCTTTTAACTTCGACTGGGCACTTCTTAAAGGAAATAGTTCACCTTGGAATTTTTTTACCAAACACGATTTGATTATATTTGTTAATACAATTTATTTTTATATTGTCAAAAATGGCCTTATATCGCGCCGATTCAGGACATAAGGTCGTACATTTGTATTGTTTATCAAAACTATATGCATACTCTCCGAGTCAGAGTCCTGACGTCACGCGAATGTAAACAAATGGTTCAGCCAATCAGATTCGAAAGTAGTCGCGTAAGGATAGACTCGCATTGGAGATGTGCCAACCGGCGGCCGGCGGTTCGCTCGCTAGCACCAGCTGCAAGCTGATTGGCTGATGGTATAGCCTCTGCCCGGGCCAGAACCAGTACAACATTCTTTCGCCAGCACCGCATTCCTTCGCCAAAAAATCAAATATATTCGACTGGAAAGTCTTTTCAGTCAAGAAAACAACTTGCAGATAGGGGTTTCCCAACACGGGCTACGAAACTGCTATCTCAGTTTAAAACTAATGTTGAAGGTGAACTATTTCCTTTAAAGGGAAATAATGATCTTTTTCCACTAAAATGGAGTTAGCACTTGAAATCGCCAGACGAGATCAAAATATATTGTAAATTCATCACATTTTGCATGAAAACTTTCCTACCGAAAGATATTTCAAGTTAAAGTTGATAAGCGTTCCACACTTTTAACGACCGGTACTTGCACTATTTCTGACCTTTTGTCAAGTACTTTTGGTCTTCATCAAACTGCGGGCTTTTCCCGTATTGTTTTTTTACGCAATGGAGTGGAAAATATATTGTGCGTTCTGCTTGTTGTGATTATATGCCCGGCGATCTTCTAAAACTAACAGCGATTGAAAAAAGTGGCAATAAAATCGGAAGCTCATCGATGCACATCAACGCGGCATAGTTAGTGGTTGCGACCCTCAATTTTTGAAAATCGATTCATTTGTTTTCAACATTAGGAGTTGTGTATAGTTTGTCTGTGGCTGTATATAACACTATGCTTTATTTTATCATGAAAAATAATATTTTTTCCCAAAAAAACTAACGAACAATAACACAAAACTGGCAATTAAATCAGAAGCTCATCGATGCACATCGACGGCGACCTATTTAGCGTCGGCGATTTGTTTACAAAGTCATTGTCATGCTTCTCGGCGCACTTAACCATCTCGGCGCACTTGGCGAGTTGTTCCTGATTAGTATACCCAAGTCCCGTAGCAGGCTTTGTTAATGACGTCACTGGTGCCATTCTTGTGTAGCATTGCAAAATATATCTGATTTCGAGTTGAAAGCTAATTAAAGACTTATTCAAATTATTGTTTTTAAGTTTGAATTTTCTTGTTAATCATTATTAAAGGTATTTTATCACTGTATTTCAAAGTAGTTGACACTTCAGAAACTTGTGACGTAATAATATTGTATCCAATATGCATTTCCCTCACCTTTTGCTATTGTGGCGCAGTGCCGAGTGCTTTGCGAATACTAGCTTGCCTGGGGTTCAATTCATTCCGCTCTTATTTTATTCGAGTTGGTATAGTTTGCATGTTGTTGTTATTCATGACTTATACTGATAGTCAGTCATGCATCACGGATGCTTCACGGATTGCTTCACGGATCAGAGCCCTGCTCGAACGCACGCTAGTAGCGCTTTCGTTCTCCATGGCAACCAGGCGTGAGCCAATGAAAAGCCAGAACGTATTCCCTTTCTGGCTTTTGATTGGCTGACGCCTGGTTGCCATGGAGAACGAAAGCGCTACTAGCGGGTGTCCGAGCAGCGCTCAGTTTGATCGGAAATGTCACAGAGCCTCCACAAATGCCGCACTCGATGTTAACAATGGTAGGGAAGGACGAATTTGTCAATGACCTTCATGAAGTACACAAGGTACTTGTTTTGTATTTTTTCCAAACTTACAACTTTGAATTTGGGAATAATTTTATTTAATTCTTAAATTTAAATAAAATAATTTTAAAAACATAACGGTAGCCTAAGAAATTGTTGCTAACAAAATCAAAAGGTCATTATTTCCCTTTAACCATAAAAGCGCTCACCAAATAAAGCTGATTTTGTTTCCAACTTGGGGTTCATAACTGGAAAATGCCCTTTCAGCATGAGAATCCTCCGTCCTCCGTCCCCCCCCCCCCCCCCCCCACACACACACTTTCAGGTGGCGACGCCCCCGATTCAAATCTAGGAAAAGCTGGCGACGCCGAACCCAAAGTGGACTGGAAACTCTGACAAACTACGTGAATATATAGCAAGCAAATGATGCATCATACACTTCGCTAAGAAGATAAACTTGGTTGACTAACGCGCGCATTTCAATAATTTGCAGTTCGTCTCGTAGGAAAAACGCAGCCGATTTACGATTGTCAAAGTTGACGTCAGTCTATGTGAAAGTTGACAGCTCAACCCAGCATGCTAAGAAGATATCTTGTCACAAATACAACTTATCATTACCTGGTCATCATACCCAATCAAGTTGTCTGACCAAAGATTGCTCGTCCTGGAAACGCCGGTTCCTGACTCCAATAATGTAAGCACTCGTTAGTGGCCTCTGGTCTTGATTGTCTGAGGACAACAGGCTGCCATAATGCAAACCGGGCCGCAAGGGCAAGGGCAGCAGAGCCGTATCAATACATTTAAAACAGATCTTGGTGCTTGAACGAATACTAGCAGAGCGCAAGACATTTTTCCACTTCATATCAATAAGATTCAGAAAGCATGTAAGAACAGTATGAGTCACTATGAGCGATAATCATGGGCTTGGGCACGCTTTGTGAAATGAAACCGTCACATGGTTCAACCATATTTCCCAGGAATATTACTCAACGATGCATGCTTATTAGCTAACGCAACTCAACAGTGATAGTCGTCTTTAGAGCACATCAGCCCACGCTCCGTAAAAAGCAGCCTCATCTTCATCAACGCCAATCTTTACTAAAAATACTATTATTTATCATTAGACAATCATTTTATTACACAAAACATTCACTTATACTGCACTTCGTTTGCCATTTAATATAATGCACACAATGGAATAAGCATATCTTATGACAAAAATACAAAGCATGTAAATATAGCTGACTAGCTTCATCAGAAGACACATCACACAGGCATTGGCCGCCTCCTTCAGCCGCCAACTCCACTAACGCCGTCTCGACCAGCTAGCGCAGCGCACACCAGACTCGTCAGGCCGGTGGCCAGTGCCGCCGCAGCCCTGCAGCCGGACCAGCCGGCAGTACTTCTCCACCAGCAGGCTCTCGGTGAGCGCTTGCAGCCTTGCGCTCCTGGCCGACAGTCCAGTCGCAGCTCTGCCGGCGCTGTTTCACTTCGCGCAGCCGACGCTCACTGGTCTCACTAGCGCACGACACGTAGTCGGCGTACGCGCCGTCGGCGTATTCCAGTGCCAGCGCGCGATAGCGCCGGTCATCCTCCAACGCGGCCTGAGCAGTGTGATGCCAGCTCCCTTCAGGTTATGACAACTTCAAATCATCCGTCACGGCGACGAACACCTGCAGGTCGACTGCCTGCCGTTCCAGCGTCGCCTGGCACGTCTGTAGGCTGATGGTGGCCAGCAACGCTCCCACATCGGAGGCTGCTGCGGCGGCGGGTGGCCGGTGAGTCAGGAGGCAGCGCGTCCCAGCGCAGCGCCGCGCCGTTGCTTGGCAGCGGCGGATCGCTGACGACGTACTCAGCGAGCAGCTGGTTGACACGCTCGCGGTCGGCACCGCGTCCCAACAGCGTCACCAGCACGTCGTCTTGGTAGCGGGAGGCGATCAGTGCCAGCGGTATGCGGCCGCGACCTCGGCTCGATGTCCAGCTTCCTGCCAAAGAACATAAGCATGCCGAAATCAGTACATTGGAAATGGTGTCAGCTACTTATCGAGTGTCTGCAACAGTCACATGAAATGTCATGCAACATGTCATGCATGTCAATGTCATGCAATGAAATCATGCAACAGTCATGATAGCCTGGAATACAATCGGTTGACCAAATCGAACTCAAATGGCCAAAACTTTGTTGCAAACGAGTGTTGTCGCTCATTTTTATAAAGAAACATCCAATTCACAAATAGCGGGAGGTGGAGGAGGATCTTTTTCACACAACTACATTTTAAATTACTCAGCATTTTATTCAATAATTTGACACTGAATCTTAATACATCAATTCATCTATCAATGCATCCATACTCTCTTCCCCACACAAATATCTCCAATCTGCACCACACTACCTTCCCGACCCATCAACTTGCCAGCAATGTCACCTGTTTTGTCGCGTGGTGTCCTCGAGGTGGCACAGGTCGTCAGTTGAGGTGGCCGCCGTGGACGGCAGCATCGCCAGACCAAGCGGTGATGCTGCTCACAGCTGCTCACTGCTTGGTGTCAGCACAGAACTGCACCTAGAAAAGACAAATATTGCTTAGAGAAATGCTAAGGTATCTAGTGTGAATCAGTAAATTGTTACTGCTGCCCCCAAATGCCAAAAGCTGCCCCAAAATTTAAAATGCTGCCCCAAAATTTCAAAAAGCTGCCCAAATTTTGATGTGTTGGTGCCAGCCCTAGTGACCCTACCCCAACGAGATCTTGTTGAAACTTGCCACGTTTTGCAGACTGGCCGGTAGGGCTACAGCGCAGCGAGCAAAGCATTCTAAACGTTGGTCCCTACAACTGTAATTGCTGTAAAGGTTAGGTCAGGTTTGATTATTAGTAATATTAGTAATATCATAATCGAACCTAACCTAACCTTTACAGCAATTACGGTCGCAGGGACCATGTTTAGAACGTTCTGCTTGCTGCAGCCCTACATGGGGGCTGTCGCCCCCTGGACCGTCTTGTAGACTGCTGTGTAAATCAGAATCTGGTGACATCATACAGACTTGAGGCTTCCATATGACTTCAGACCAACAACGGTGATAGTAACCTTGAACCTTGATTTTTCCAGATACAGCTGAGGGTGGCACCAGCGAAATAATCACCCCGCAACCTAGTTTGAGGTTGGGTAAGCTGCTGTAACCCAGGGAGAAGTCCCAACCTCAGACTTGTCATGCTATCAGAATTAAACAATACCAACAAACTAAAGCACAGTGCTTCATAATCACCTGCATTCTGACGGCATAAAGTCACGACAGCATGAAAAGGTTAGGATGTATCCGAAGATTGGACTTTTACACTATTTTACTTGTTAGTTAGGACCTGACGAACAAGATGCAGGCTTGTAAATTGGCAGTCATCTTGAACTGCATGGTCGAAGTTCCATTAACATGCTTCCGCACAGCAGCGCTGTTCATACAATGGAAAAAATAATGTTACCTGCCACATGCCAGGTTGAGGCAGTGTTCACCCCCATTATTTTATTGTAACAACACTTAAAATTTAGCCATGAATTTCGACTAGGCAATAATAACTTGAGATCACACAGAACCTGGGTACGGGCCTTGTATATCGGGCCTTGTAATATATGACAATGGAAAGTAAACGAAAAAAAACACCAGCAAATCGTAGCTCACTGCTCACGCACCTCAGCCTTCGTGATAGGAATGGCGACGACGGAAATGGCGCACGAAATTGTGCAACGGATCCCGATACATACGGCTTACATACGGCTTACTTGGTGCTCGTCGCTCTTAAATGCATTTTACAAATATTTCTAATACATTTTTTGGTAATTGCTTGGTAACATTTAGCCCTCATCATTTTATCCGTGTCCTTTCATGTCTGCGAAAATGTTGTAGGAAGCCTGTTTGCATCTGCACACGCCTTTTAAAAAGCATAGATCACGTTTGTTTGCTCCGTGACTTGCATCTCGTTGACTGGTCAGGTGTTTTTAGCTGTCCGTCTGTCGCCGATATGTGGTCTTACATCACTCACTGTCTGCTGCCGGTGGTCGATAGGCATGCTCCACTCAAAACCATTTCAGTTAGGAACCCTTGTGCACCAGCTGTCACCCCGGCGACCCTGGACCTAATGTCACAGCGGAGGGGCGAGCTGCGCCGTGAGGGGAGATCGCCGGCCTTCCGAGATTTAGACAGGAGGGTCAGGTCGGAGATCAGGCGCGATTGCCGGGCGGACATGGAGGAGAGACTGCGGGCTCGGGGGAGTAGCTCTCTATACCGCACTGTCCGCCCGTTAATCGCGGGTAAACGGAGCAGCACTGCCGACCTTCCTGCTGCCACACCGGATGAAATGAACAGCTTCTTTGTTAATGTCGGCCCGCGTGTCGCGGCCGGCCTCGCTAGGTTCGGGGTGCCGCCCGACGTTTCGTGCCGTCTGCCACGGGTAGGAGCTTGCGGTTTTCGTGTTACCGGGGTGACACTGTCCGAGCTGCGGGAGGCAGTGTTCTCCGTGAAGCGTTCTGGTGCGTGTGGACCTGACGGTATTTGTATTCGTATCCTGCTACTTTGTTTTGACGCCATCGGCCCTGTCCTGCTCCATGTTGTCAATACCTGCCTTACCTCATGCGACTTTCCCGATTCTTGGAAGCACTCTCTGGTTCACCCCATTTTCAAATCCGGTGACCCAACCCTAGTCTCTAACTATCGTCCTATTTCTATAGTCCCCATCATGGCCAAAATCGTCGAGCGTGTGGTACAGCGCCAGCTGTTTGCCTACATGCCCGATAATCATCTCCTCTCCCCATCCCAACATGGTTTTCGGCCCCGCCATGCCACAGAAACCGCTCTGCTCTCCATCACTAACCGCATCTTTTCCAACATGGACCGTGGATATGTCTCTCTGTTGTGCCTCTTGGACCTTATTAAATGCTTTGACGTTATTCCTTATTCACAGATACTTTCCAAACTCCAGCTCTATGGCATTGACCCGGTCTGGTTTTCATCCTATCTCATCGGTCATACTCAGTCAGTTTGCATCTCTTCCCCTTCTGGTGACAGAGTGATCTCCAAGCCTCTTTCCAATACCATGGGTGTCTTCCAGGGATCAGCCCTTGGTCCTCTGTTATTCACTATGTTTTCCAACGACCTCAGCCTGCACGCGCCAGACGTTCATGTGACCCAGTACGCTGACGATACCCATAACCCAGGTCCTTATATCCGATGTCAAACGCAACCTTCCTAGCCTCATCCTACGCATGGAGACTACACTGTCCTCCTTATCATCGTGGTTCCATGCACACGGACTTAAAGGAAATAGTTCACATTTGGAAAATTTATCAGAACAGGATTTTATTATATTTTGTAATACAGTTTCTTTTTTTCTTTTCAAAAATGTTCCTACATCGCGCCAATTCAGGACAGAAGGTTGTAAATTATTAAGTTTATGGTGTGCGTTATTGGTCTGCGCATGCTCCATGCAGTGCTGGCACTTTCAGATGGTACGGTATATCATATATGCGCCGCATTTCTTTGCCAAAAGTAAAATATCTTCGGCTGGAGTCTTTTCAGACAAGAACAGTTGCAGATAGGGATTTCTCAACACGGGCTACAAAACTGCTATTTCAGTTAAAAACCCCATGTTGAAGGTGAACTATTTCCTTTAAACTCAACGCATCTACAACTGAAATCCTTCTCCTTGGCACCCGGCAGAACACCCGCGACCTCTCACCTGTCAGCGTGCGGGTCGGTGGGGAGACCACCCAGGAGAGCCAGTTCGTTAAACACCTCGGCGTGCTGTTTGACCGCCACCTTAGCTGGGTCGCACATGTCAGTGACGTATTACGTAAGTGTGTCGGCCTCCTGATCGGTCTCCGCCACCTGAGGCACTTCCTCCCGCAGAGCGTGATGCTAACTATTGTGCGCGGTCTGGTCGTCTCGCGCGTGAGATACCGTATCTCTGTATATGGCAATGGTTCGGCTGCTAACGACAACAGACTGATGAAAGTGGTGAATTTTGCAACCAGGGTCGTTACTGGACCCAGAAAGTATGATCATGTGTCTCTCGCGCGGGATGACCTGAACCTCCTCGCGCCTCGCCAAATGTGCGATTACCAGACGGCGATTGTCGCTCATAAAGCATATGTGCTGGGTTAGCCTGCGGACCTCGCCCATTTATTCCGCACCTACGCTGATGCGCGGCCCTGTGAGCGTGTCACGCGACAGGACCAGTACCTGCGCCCGCCTGCCATGAGAACGGCGGCCGGGCAACGTTCGTTTTCGTACCGTGCGACATCGCTCCTGAACGCGTTGCCTGATGATGTGAGCATGGGCGTCGGCGGCGGGGGGGACAGGGGGAACGCGTCCCCCCCCCCCCAGTTCAAAAATCAGGGGGGGACGTCCCCCCCCCCCAAGAAAGCAGACTTGCTTTTTTGCTGAATTCGTTCCAAAGGATATGAAACTGAAGACAAAATAAAAATAAATAAAAAAGTAAATTTATTCTTAGCGCAAAATACATGTCATTTTTAACCCTATATCGTTGAGTCCTTTCTTTGTACTTAAAGATGTAGATACTTAATTACTTTGTAGAAAATACAATTATGATATGGCAGCCAAAAGTTGGTACACAAGATTGACTTCTGCTATGATTGAATGTCAAGTTCATCCATTCATTCATCATTCATTCTGAGGCCCTAGATACAATTCAGCCAAGGCAGCGAATTGCGTGACGTCATGGGTACAACCCGTACATCCATCAATATGCTGTGTACAAAACAGCAATCAGTTTTAGACTTTAGTCCCTTTGAGCCGCTGGAATTTATATACACGAGTGCTATAGCCGCATGCTTCATGCTTGGTATAATTTCAATGGTTGAAGAACTCTCTACACTCCATGCTAAGTTTTTGGAAATATATCATAGAAGGGTACTAGCGCTGGGCGATAGCGAAATAGGGGGGGGGGACGTTGACAGGCGGCCATTCATGATCCAGGCCCCTCACAGCGGCCGAACGCCTGTCGTCCGATAAAATATACGAAACAAACCAAAATAACCAAATAAAACAAACAAACATTGCAGTTGTGCAGAGGACTGCAAAGCTTGAATTTCCATTGGCCGAATCCATGACGTAATGGGACTGAATGGAATCTTTCAGGAGGTAGCAACGGCAACGACACTTCCTAGCGTTGCGTTCATTCATGCGGAAACGTGCGAACGTTGGTTTGCTTGAGCAATAGTGTGAAAAGATGAAGCGGCAGAGAAAGCTGGATAGTTTTACGGCCTCTGTGTCCCACCCGGTGGACAGTCCGGCTGCAAGCGATGGACGCGGCTCTCGCCCGGTACGACGAGGTGCTGAGTACAGCGAAAGAGCTGGGCGCCGGCCGCACTCACATCGCGGCAAGAGCAGCCGGCCTGCACGCACAGCTGCGCAAGCAGTCCACGCTGCTGGCGCTTCACCTGGCGCGCGTGGTGCTGTCGCCGCTGGATCGCCTCAACAAGGCCCTCCAGGGCTCACGCTGCACCGTGTCCCAGCTCCTGAGCAGTGTTTAGCTCACCAAGGAGCTGCTGCAAGCGGAGGGTGACGGGGCCGACAACTCCATCCAGGAGTTTCTGCGAAAGGTGGAGGCGTCCAGCTGCGACACGCCTGTCGCGCTGCCCCGTGAGAAGCGCGTCCCAGCTCGTTTCGCCGGAGCTGGAGAGCAGCACCACGCCAGGGACCTGGCCCAGTACCTGGGTGGGGAGCTGCTGCTGGCGATCGACGCAGCCTGCATGCAACTGGCCGAACGATTCGATCAGGAGGGCATCACAGAACATGCCAAGGTTGAGAAGGCTCTGCTGTCTCGCTGCAACATCACAGAGCTCGACGAGCTGCTGAAGGACAGTCCGTGGAGGGCAGAGGTGTCGGTGGCTGACTTGGTGCCGCAGCTGCAGGTTCTTTACAAACAGAGCCAGCCGGAGAATCTTGACGCGGCAGTAGCCGTGGTGACTGCTCTCGGACAAAGCGTTCGTGCCATGTTCCCCGACGCGGTAAAGCTGATCCGACAACTACTCACCCTTCCAGCGTCGTCTGCGACGGCTGAGCGTAGCTTCAGTGCGCTTCGGCGACTGAAGACGTGGCTACGGTCTACGATGGGACAGGCGCGCCTGAACTCGGTGGCGGTCTGTCACGTTCACCGTGACCGGGTGGCTGCCGTGAGCTCCGACCGGGTGGTCGCGGCGTTCATCAGCCTCAATCCCCGCCGAGAGCGTGTGTTCGGCTCCATGTAAATAGTGATACGGGCGGAACCCGTGAAACCGTCCGAGGAAATCAGGGTTGGATGTTTTCATTTTGCCATTGCTTATTCATCTTCTGCAAGCGACGCATCTCGCTTCAAGACATCTCGTGTAGCGACCTAGTTTAGACGTGCAAATATGTGTTGTCCTGTCGAACATTTTGAATGCGTGGCGTGTGCTTTAACAGTTGACGAAGACAAAAACTAACTTAAGGAAGCTAGTGGTTCGGTATCGTATTTTTAGTACATTGTTTCTGAAAATATAAATCCGATCGTGTTCATAATTGATCTTTTGAACATAAAAAGGTAATTGAGGATACAGATTCGATGATCTTTTATGCTGAATTCATTCCTATATTATCATTATCGTTCTTCTTGTTGCGTTTGATTTGTATCCTGCCATGAAATCAGATAATCGGATTAGATTATGCCGATAATAGTTACCAAGATAAAAATGTACAATTGATGCGGTCATTGACATCCATGCGACATGCGTCCCCACTAGCGGATCCCGGGGGGGGGGGGCAAAGCAGCCATGGCTCCCAAAAAACGCCTAAAATCGGAGCAAAATTGACACATTTCCTAATATAAAAGAAAATCTAAGCAACTTTTACTAAGCAAATTTTGTTTTAAATCAGCTATCAGTGCTAGCTATGCAAACTATGCAGCTATGCAAGCGAAATCCGATGAGTTTTCAGCATTGTGCGACACTTTTTGGAATTTGCCCCCCCAAACCCCCCATGCCCCCAAACCACCGTTCTGAATCCGCCAATGTGCGTCCCCCCCAGTGAAAAATCCGTGGCGACGCCCATGGATGTGAGGGGGCTGGAACCGACACGTTTCAAACGGGCGGCCCGGTCTTTCTTTCGGCAATAAGTGACTATTTGTGTGTGCGTGTGCGTGTGCGTGTGCGTGTGTGTTTGTGTGTACGTCTGCGCGATAGACTGCTTGGTTTCCCATCGTGACCATTGTAACTTCCCTACTGTTTTATTTAACCGACTTACGACACGTAATAGCCACGCTTATTCGTGGAGTGTCTGTTGATGTCAATACATTTGAAAGCTATTTGAACACAAATACATGAACTATTTATGAACCTTTCTACATAAGCCTAGTATTTCTACTGGGACAGGTATGATTTTTCCACGTGATTTTCTTCTTGTTATGAGTATGCTTGGAAGGCAAATAAGACATTTTTTAATCCACTTTCAGCCAGGGGCGTAACTTCTTGAAAATCATTGGGGTTGCACTTAGTTGTTAAGAGCCCATTTGTAACACATCGCGTCATAGGCGTAATGTTAAATTCCCAAATTATTGGGGTTGTAGCTACAACCCCAATTTACATTAAAGTTCCACCCATGCTTTCAGCCATGTAAATGGTCTAGTTATAAACAGATTTAAATGAGATTTTCAAAACTGGCCTTATATACCTTGACTTAGGTATTGCATCAGCGTGATTTGTTTTGTACAATGTGATTACGTCTGGAGAAGTCATCACTTGGAATGCAGATTGGTATATTTTACAGTCTACATTCTGGGAAAAAATATGACATTTTGGAATCACTAGGAATTTTTTAGTTCAGCAATATCCATGAATCTATCTACGAAGATGTGTATTTTGTCAGGATTCTGGGATGCTGCTCAGTTGCCCACAGGTGACTGATGTATACCTTAATTTCAAGAAGCAAGTACTGAATAAAATGGGTAAATGTTTTTGTATATGAAAGCTCAAAATAAAGCTTGTCACGAAGTTTGATGAAAATCTGTACAGTAATCATTTAATACAAATATTACAAATCGGTTGGCGAAACGTGAACCCATAGGGCCCATGTTGAAGGAAATTATCTGCGCTACCTAGTATTTTATCTACCGTGGTTTTCGCTATTTGAACGGACCGTCGCCGAAACACATGATGTGTTCCAAGGCCCTATAATCAGGTAAGGACATGAGCCATTTGACCTTGAACTCGGCGGACCGCCGGATGACGTCACTGGCGGCAGCCGGCTCCTTCGTTGGCGCCGCGCTCAAGCGGAACACGTAAGTCAGCTGACAGTTACAACTCGCCAGTGGCGCACACAGGGGGGGGGGGGGGGTCAAAAGGGTCAGCTGACCCCAAATTTCTGAGGGGCACACAACATGGCCCCGTATTCTGGCCCACACCTGGCGCTGACAGAGGCCCGGTCTTGGTCAGGCCTGATCGAGACAGGGACCCGTTGCTGGCAAATTGGCGTGATATGGGGGCCGGTCAGGACGAGGGCCCGGTCCTTGCATATTCTTAATGCTGGCCCCTTTATGGTGGGGGCCAGTCTTGGTCAGGCCCGATCGAGGCAGGGGCCTGGTACTGGGCAAAGGCGTGGCATGGGGCCCGGTCAGGACGAGGGCCCGTTCACAACATGTACCCGGTCCTTGCATATTCTTGATACTGGCCAATTCCTGGTAGGGGTCCGGTCTTGGTCAGGTCCGATCGAGGCAGGGGCCCGGTGATGGCAAAGGCGTGATATGGAGCCCGGTCGGGACGAGGGCCAGGTCACAACAGGGCCCATTTCTTGCAAATTATTGATATGGGCCTGTTACTGGTAGGGGCCCGTTCCTGGCAGGGGCCCGATCAAGGAAGGGCCCCGGGGCTGGCAGAGGCGTGATATGGGGCCCGGTCAGGTCGAGGGACCCGTCACAACATGACCCGGTCCTTGCAAATTAATAATACGGGCCCGTTCTTGGTCAGGCCCGATCGAGGCAGGGGCCCGGTGCTGGCATAGACCCGGTCACAACAGGGTCCGGTCCTTGCAAATTATTGATACGGACCCGGTCCTGGAAGCGACCCGGTCTTGGTCACTGATCAGGCCCGATCGAGGCAGGGGCCCGGTCAGGCGTCGAGCCCGGTTCCTTCGAATTATTGATATCACGGGCACATTACTGGCATGGCAGTAAGGCAGGGGCCCGGTCTTGATCAGGCCCGATCCTGACAAAATGTGGCATGCCGGGGCCGTCCTAATGAGGTCCCTCTCATGACAGAGTCTGTTTTCTGCGAACCGGAGAGCCCATGTTAAAACAGGCCCGCTCGAACATGGTAAAATCCGCGGTCGAGGCAGGCACAGGTCGAGAAAAGCTGTCTTGCAAATGACGAATTTTGTGAAGAAACCCTTATATTTTCGGTGTCTCATACGAGCCTTCTTTTACGCAACGTTAAGCTGAGCCTAGCCAAAGTTGGGGGGCGTCCAGAAGTAAGGGGGGGCAAGAGCACCCTCTGCCCCCCCCCCCCCCCCACCCCCATGTTCCCGGGCCTATGCGCCGGCGGCAGCCGTGTCATGGACGTCGCCAGCGCCGGCTGTGAGCTCTGCCGCCAGTTACGTCACATCGTAACTGCAATGTTCGCTGCAGGAGAAGCATCCATAATGTATGCCCCTATTATACACGTGACTTCAGGTTTTTAATAAATAACTTGGTTAATTTTGAACCGATTTCCAATTGAAAATTACCAAAAAAATGCTTCGTGAAAGTACGCATGTTTTGATGGTTGGATGGTCGCGGTCCCGCAATATATCGAAAGTCTTTTTGGCTCAGACGAGGTGGCCTATACGGCGCTCGCTCAAGCGGTGTCACCCCTGATGTGTTCATAAGCTATACATATTATTGGCCATAACTTTGTCAATTTCCATTGGATTTCCAATTGAAAGTAATGCCGACACTCGTCTTGAAAATGCACATCTTTTGATGGGTGTTTCGTACCTTTTCAGATGCCGTCGCCCAGAAGCACAGCTTTGAAGTATGTGGGAAACTGGGAACGCAGGTGCGACAATGGCTGCACAACGCTGCCCTGTCATTAATTTACATTCAATTGCTTTGTCTGTCTGCCTATCTGCCGGAAGCCAGTTTCAGTATGTCGTGTTTGACACCCTCTCCTTTCCTTCTTGCAGATGCTGTCACCCTGAAGCACGGCTTTACAAAATGTGGAAACGCTGGTGCGACAATGGCTGCACAACGCGGCCAACTGTTATCGGCAGCCGAGAGGAGGCCGCGTATACCGTGTTAATGTACTGTGTGACCTTGGGATAGTTTGATGTAAATACAGAAGAGTTCGGATAAATGTGTTACTGTTTGAATGCCTGCTGAAGTTTGGAAAGCGTTCTGTAATTACTGGCCAGCGCTTGGGACCCGACCTTCGCATGCGTCGGCTCAGTGTCGGCTACACGTCGGGTCAACAGCGGGCCGACGCGACGTCGGCCCGACGTCGGGGTAACATCGGCTACACGTCGGGTCAACAGCGGCCCGACGTCGGCCCGATGCCGGCATGCCGAGCTGCTTTCCGTGCCGAGATGCCGACGTCGGCATGTTTACTGGGTACAGTTTTAAGTAATTACCTCTGTTAAAGGGAAATAATGACCTTTTGATTTTGTTAGCAACAATTTCTTAGGCTACCGCTATGATTTTACAACTATTTTATTTAAATTTAAGAATTAAATAAAATTATTCCCATATTGAAAGTTGTAAGTTTGGAAAAATACAAAACAAGTACCTTGTGTACTTCATGAAGGTCATTGACAAATTCGTCCTTCCCTACCAGTATTTGCAAAGCACTCGGCACTGCGCCACAATAGCAAAAGGCGAGGGAAATGCATATTGATACAATATTATTACGTCATAAGTTTCTGAAGTGTCAATTACTATGAAATACAGTGATACAATACCTTTAATAATGATTAACAAGAAAATTCAAACTATTTGAATAAGTTTTTAATTAGCTTTCAACTCAAAATCAGATATATTTTGCAATGCTACACAAGAATGGCACCAGTGACGTCATTGACAAAGCCTGCTGCGGGACTTGGGTATACTAATCAGGAACAACTCGCCACAATGGTAAAGTGCGCCGAGAAGCATGACAATGACTTTGTAAACAAATCGCCGACGCTAAATAGGTCGCCGTCCATGTGCATCGATGAGCTTCCGAATTAATTGCCAGTTTTGTGTTATTGTTTGTTAGCTTTTTTTGGGAAAAAATATTATTTTTCATGATAATATAAAGCATAGTGCTATATACAGCCACATACAAATTATACAATACTCCTAATGTTGAAAACAAATGAATCGATTTGCAAAAATTGAGGGTCGCAACCACTAACTATGCCGCCGTTGATGTGCATCGATGAGCTTCCGATTTTATTGCCACTTTTTCCAATCGCTGTTAGTTTTAGAAGATCGCCGGGCATATAATCACAAGCAGAACGCACAATATATTCTCCACTCCATTGCGTAAAAAAACAATACGGGAAAAGCCCGCAGTTTGATGAGGACCAAAAGTACTTGCAAGTACCGGTCGTTAAAAGTGTGGAACGCTTATCAACTTTAACTTGGAATATCTTTCGGTAGGAAAGTTTTCATGCAAAATATGATGAATTTACAATATATTTTGGTCTCGTCTGGCGATTTCAAGTGCTAACTCCATTTTTGTGGAAAAAGTCATTATTTCCCTTTAAAGGGACATTGCCACCTTTCTGAAAGTTGTCAAATATACGCCGGTTGTACCCGAAAATATGACGTAAGTGCTGCTGAAAACGATGGTGATATTTTTCTCTCTCGAAAACTTCACTATTTATAATAATTAAGTTTTTTTTAAATTTGGGTTGATGACGTCATTATTGAGCTAAATAGAGCTATAAATAAATCCTTTACACTGCCAAAGTTTGGCACAATTTTTGTCAGACAATTCTGGCGATTCAAATACAAGCAGGTACCAGGTAAACTGTGTCGCACTCACTTGACCACCGAAGTCTTGTCACTGAAAGCTCCACATACCACACATCGAATTCTTGGCATCGTTTGAAAATTGCATTAGAGTTTCACTTTATAGAAGTCTAGTTACCCTGATATAACCCACGGTAAATATAATACACCCAGAGACCGAGAAACAAAACGCGTAAATATCTCCAAGGTTTACCTTAAAACAAGTCAACTATCATCACCATTGGGTAAAGAGAGACGTCATCGGCTTTAAACCCCTATTCAAATACACGTGGGGTTTATTTGTTACAATTGTCAAGACCAAGCTCGAATTTCTTTTCGAATAGACCTATGTGGTTGTTTTAACTGCTACCCTACTTAATTTCAAAGCAAATCCAACAACATGGCTATCTCAACTCAAAACTAATGTTAAGGTGGGAATGTCCCTTTAAAGGAAATAGTTTACCTTCGGATTTTTTTCTTCAGAACACCATTTTATTATATTTTGTAATACAGTTTCTTTTTTTCTTTTTAAAAATGGTCCTACATCGCGCCAATTCAGGACAGAAGGTTGTAAATTATTGATTTTATGGTGTGCGTTATTGGTCTGCGCATGCTCCATGGCAGTGCTGGCACTTTCAGACGGTACGGTACATCATATATGCGCCGTATTCCTTCGCCAAAAAGTCAAATATCTTCGGCTGGACAGTCTTTTCAGCCAAGACAAGTTCCAGATAAGGATTTCTCAACACGGGCTACAAAACTGCTATTTCAGTTCAAAACCGCATGTTGAAGGTGAACTATTTCCTTTAAAGGGAAATAATGACCTTTTGATTTTGTTAGCAACAATTTCTTAGGCTACCGTTATGTTTTTAAAATTATTTTATTTAAATTTAAGAATTAAATAAAAATTATTCCCAAATTCAAAGTTGTAAGTTTGGAAAAATACAAAACAAGTACCTTGTGTACTTCATGAAGGTCATTGACAAATTCGTCCTTCCCTACCATTGTTAACATCGAGTGCGGCATTTGTGGAGGCTCTGTGACATTTCCGATCAAACTGAGCGCTGCTCGGACACCCGCTAGTAGCGCTTTCGTTCTCCATGGCAACCAGGCGTCAGCCAATCAAAAGCCAGAAAGGGAATACGTTCTGGCTTTCATTGGCTCACGCCTGGTTGCCATGGAGAACGAAAGCGCTACTAGCGTGCGTTCGAGCAGCGCTCTGATCCGTGAAGCAATCCGTGAAGCATCCGTGATGCATGACTGACTATCAGTATAAGTCACGAATAACAACATGCAAACTATACCAACTCGAATAAAATAAGAGCGGAATGAATTGAACCCCAGGCAAGCTAGTATTCGCAAAGCACTCGGCACTACGCCAGAATAGCAAAAGGTGAGGGAAATGCATATTGGATACAATATTATTACGTCACAAGTTTCTGAAGTGTCAACTACTATGAAATACAGTGATAAAATACCTTTAATAATGATTAACAAGAAAATTCAAACTTAAAAACAATAATTTGAATAAGTCTTTAATTAGCTTTCAACTCGAAATCAGATATATTTTGCAATGCTACACAAGAATGGCACCAGTGACGTCATTAACAAAGCCTGCTACGGGACTTGGGTATACTAATCAGGAACAACTCGCCAAGTGCGCCGAGATGGTTAAGTGCGCCGAGAAGCATGACAATGACTTTGTAAACAAATCGCCGACGCTAAATAGGTCGCCGTCGATGTGCATCGATGAGCTTCTGATTTAATTACCAGTTTTGTGTTATTGTTCGTTAGTTTTTTTGGGAAAAATTATTATTTTTCATGATAAAATAAAGCATAGTGTTATATACAGCCACAGACAAACTATACACAACTCCTAATGTTGAAAACAAATGAATCGATTTTCAAAAATTGAGGGTCGCAACCACTAACTATGCCGCGTTGATGTGCATCGATGAGCTTCCGATTTTATTGCCACTTTTTTCAATCGCTGTTAGTTTTAGAAGATCGCCGGGCATATAATCACAACAAGCAGAACGCACAATATATTTTCCACTCCATTGCGTAAAAAAACAATACGGGAAAAGCCCGCAGTTTGATGAGGACCAAAAGTACTTGACAAAAGGTCAGAAATAGTGCAAGTACCGGTCGTTTAAAGTGTGGAACGCTTATCA